>RJWH01004515.1:0-56174 GCA_004363575.1 Solenodon paradoxus | reverse complement strand
ACAGGCACACTGCGCCCCTGCGTGTGTGCTCGAGGCAGCGCTGGTGTCTTCGTCAGTCGGGTCCAGAGCGACGCGCCCGGCAGCCCCGGGAGGATGGAGTGCGACCATGCTGCGACATGCCAGGATTCTTGTCTAGCAACCTTGTTCTCAGAGAAGTTGTCCCGGGAGACCGCCATTTTGTGCACAGGGAGCTTGAACTTGACGTCCGCACCCGGTACCATGCTTGTCTCGTCCCAGGTCCGCGGCTCCGCCCACGGAGCCCAGCCAGCACCTCCTCTTAAGAAAGAACGATGGATTCGTGGTCAGCAGAAATCACAAATTTATTAACTCTTAAATATATCAATCAGTTATTTACCATTGTGGCAAGAAATATACACAGTGTCCCATGGCAAATGGCAGTGTTTGAAAATGAGAGAAGATATAAGTGTGTCCTTCCACGGTGGTGCAGAGAACACATCACAGTTTCCTCTCCGCTCAGTGCGGGAGACAAACTGATCTCTGGTCACACTTCCACACCACATGCTAAGTTAAAAGTGTAAAAAAAAAAAAAAAAAAGAGAGAAGAGAAAACCACTGTTTATTTTTTTAAAAATACATGTTTGCCACATGTAACTGCTTCACAAAAGGTCAGAGAAATGAAAAAGGGAAAAATGAGGCCATTACTTTTTCACAGATTTCATTGGCAGGATAACATGGCTCAATACATTGACCGTATGTATATATGTTTGTTAAATACATCTTGTTTTAAATTGTGTAATAATTACCAGAAAAGCTTCAATCCGTCTACCGTACATCCACTAGCAACAATATCTAAGGTGATCAGTAATCAACACAGCCAGGTGAGACGAGAGAAAAGAGAGGGGATGTTTTCTGTTGGTTCTTTTTTTTTTTTTTTTTTTTTTTTTTTTTTTTTTTTTTTTTTCTTTTTTTGCTTCTGCTTTAAAACGGAGACTTCCGAGGTTCTGAGGGTTGAGTTCCGAGCATGAAGACGGCGTCAAAGAGGACCATGCACTTACAGCACTTCAGGGACGAGACGGCCTCGCCAGGGCAGATCAGCCAGGAGGAACGAGAAGCAAAGAAAGCTGGGACATCGCCCGGCGCTTGTTTTTTGTTTTTTCGACTGGAAAACCCTAACTTCTCACAGGAAGATAATGTTACTCTGACGAGAGAGAGGAGAGAGAGACAGAGAGAGAGAGAGATGGAGAGATGGAGAAGAGCTTTAAAAAAAAAAAGAACACACTCACAAAGATCAAGTTCCAAACACTTAGGAGGACGGAAAACACCGCAGGTCCCTCTAACTTCAGGAAAATGGCCAGTGGTGACGCAGAGTGGCCCCTTCTGAAAACAGAAATAAGTACATTTGCCCAAAGCCCTGACCCTCCATCAACTATGTATTTATATATATATAGCAGGAACCTACTTGCTTTTATCATGCTTAAACAATTCAAATGCCTCCCATATAGGACCCCTATGTCCAACTCAGAGCCTGAGCAGAATGAAAACCTTTACAATCTTCTTGACATCATTTTTGTGGGCTCTGAAGAGGATCAAAAGTGCTAGTGAAGCGACCTCCAAAAGGCCTTGATTTTTGTTTTCACTTTTCTCACACACTACTACTACACACACACACACACACACACACAGAGGGAAAAAAAAGGGGGGGGAGAAACAGGCACAGAGAAATGAGATAAAAAGAAAAGTCCTGGGAGAAAGGAAGGAAAAGTCAATTTAGCAGATTCATCAGAACAGTCTGAGTATATTCTCAAGTGATCAAAGTCATAGACAAGAATTTCTCCAGTTTACATCGTTGGATCGAAAGATGCGACTGTAGATTGTCGCTTCCATGCTCCTTAGTGATTCTGCCCACACATCAGTCCACTTCCATTGTTAAACAGCAACAAAGCTTTCAGTGAAACATCGTCCGTTTGAACGAGGCTCATACCAGGACACTGAAGATATTTTTTGTTTTTTGCCTTTTTTTTTTTTGTTAAACAAGCCAAAACAGATTAACAGCAAAGTTTAAAAAATTTACATTTCTCTTACAAACTGTCGTTCGGAGAACAATGATTTTGAAGTCTGTTAAATCTTGGCATAAACAGAAACGCGATGAGTAGCTTGTACTTGAGTCTTGTAGGTTTTGTTGTCGTCGTCTGATCTTCCCCGACTGTTTGCCAACAATTTCCGTGGAACATCCCCAGAGGTGAAGTGTAAACAATGCGTAGGAAGGAGGAATATATGACAGGAGGGCGCGTCACATCTGCAGGACGGGAAGGACTGTCACGACTTCATGCACTCAGAGACATGCATGAAGAGGAGGAGAGGTGGTGGGGCTGCCACCCAGGTGCCTGGAGAACAGAGTGCAGAGAGGTGGCACTGTTCCGTGTTCAGCTGAAAGGAGAAGAGGGAGGGAGAAATCAGTGACATAATGACACCAAATATCCTCAAATTGCTTTTTGCCAGCAATATGACTAGGCTACGGCCTCATAACTCAGGCAAATAAAAAGATTGAAAAGAATCCGATGTATGAGATCCGCGCGTGGGACCTTAAAAGATAAAATACGCCATGCTAACTCGAGACAGCATTAAAATGAGAAAATCAGTAAATTATCTGTCAGTTTGTCCACACAGAGCTAAGCGAAAAATAACCCAAGCTTCGATCCCAGGGTTAGTCTAAATATGCCTTTTAGGCGTTCATATTTACTAGGCAAATTCATCAGTATTACCTTTCGGGTGAAATACACTCAGAGTTCATCTTTAGCTTTTGTTATTATTCAGACTCCTGGGAAAAGCAAATCTAGAAGTCCATTCGACAAGCAATCTAGTCTCAAAAGTAGAGAAGCAGGGCTCTTATTTAGTTAGTGGTCTTGTTTCTTTCACCCAACAGCAGGGAGACTCTGAAAGACTCCCCCCAGGTTCAGTGCTCTGAATGCGGAAAACATTCCCGACGCCATCACACACATCCGCAACCTTCCAATCCAAGTTATGCACCAACTCTTAACAACACAGGCACGAATTTAACTGCAGCCAACTTTCAATTATCCTCTGGAGTCACTCGCTGTGTGAGTTTCAAATTTCAGTCTGACTTCCTCTCCTCTGCTTGTCTTCAGGGTCAAATGCCCTAGACCCAGCCAGGCACCACACGTTAATCTGCGTACTAACCCAAGCCCAGTGGGAGCAGAAACTGCCACCTCTTGGAAAACAGTAAGACATGTCAAGAACCCTCGAACTTGCTCTCAGTTAGGTGGGGATAATTGAGAGTTGTCTGCAGTGACCCAGACATGACTGTCTTTGGACATGAGCTCAGAAGTCTAAATGCCCCCACCCAGATGCTGGAGAGAGACTCTTCTCAGCGCTGATGGCCTTCGAAGCACTGGTGACCCTACCAGAGAAGGGCACCATGCATTGGACTCCAGAGCTCATGCAGAAATGCTACACATTTTCAGAGGCCTTGGATGTCGTTCACTGACTATAAAGCAAGAGAGAATCCCCTCCAGTCATGCAGCTTTTCAGTCTCTGGCTCCAAGGCAAGGTTTCACGGAGCAGGATTTTACTTACAAGACCCATATGTGAATGGTTTTCAGGCCTTAGATGTTTTGCCACAAAGAGGTGCTTCCTGAGAAGTTTTCTTTCCCATTTGGAATACAGGATGGCCTATCAAGAGAAGCCCCCTTTAAGCCACCTGGCGTCAAATGAAGTGTCTTAAATAGGCGCGCTCCCATAAACACGGGCGGGAGCTGTGGGACCACCTAGCCCTCCAGTGACAGGAATGGAACCCTTCACAGCAATGGGCACTTTGTGCTGTGCCTCTCTGGGGTAAAGAACACACGAAGACAAGTGTCTTCATGCTCCTCATACTCCCTTTGCACTTTCCTCTTAATTCCATAGCTACCGGGTGTTTAGAATGGATTTCCATCTTTTTCTGTCATCGTTGACCCACTTTTGACAAATCCAGCTGCGGTATATAATGACGAAGGCGATCGAGAAGGCCTTGGAAAACTCCCTGGGATATCCTCAGGTGAAGCGTCAGCGGGTTCTCTGGAGTGAGCTGCGCGGCTGTGTCGAAACTTAGCTCCCTAGCCCAACACCCAAATTTTAACGGTGGTCCTGGTGAGAGAATCTGGAAAGAGATCAGCAGTGGGGCCACAGCTGGATGGAGCTTAACTCCTCCTCTTGTGTGTGCCTCTCACTTCTCGGCTGATACCACCTTAGTTCCCTCTGCACCACTGGAAAGAGCCTTCCTCACCCTTATCCTCCGCCCTGTGAAGGGGAAGTCCACCCCTGCCCTTTCCTTCATGATGTCCCTCAAACAGGACCGGCTTCCTCTTGTCTGTTCCCTCTTTCTCTGTCTCCACCTTCCACTCATCATTTAGACCTTGTCCCACATTCTATCTTCTACACAAAGTGTACTTGCAAAATGGCAGACACGGCCAGACTTTTCTTTGTGGGTCGTTTATTCCCTTCGACTCTGAAGTTCATTATAAACTTAATTGTAGAGTTCTTCCTTTGGGTTCACCACTGAGTTGCTTTCTAGAATAGTCTGGAACAGACCAGAGAAACAGACCTGAACTAGACTCTTTTCGTTAAGTTCCTTGAGGGTAACGCCTTCACCTCACCTTTCATTTGGCACAAGTACCTGTAAGAGGTGCGATGCATATTGAATTATTAAGACAGCAAACTCAGCGTCTGAGGGAGAATGGTGCAGGCCGGAGGCTACAATGTCTGGCACTTGCTAAATGTCTCCTCCTCCGTCGGAGACCCAAGCCTGTCTCTGGAGTTGCTGGAGACCCGCCCTGTGACTTCCCACATCCCCTTCCCCTAAGTGGTGGCCTCGTTTCCCGACCCCCGACGTAGCCCAGGAGCAGCCAGCTCCAGGGGCCTCCCTGGGCGCGGGTCTGGGGCTCCCGCGTGCGACCGGCCGAGCCGCGACCCGCGGGCAGGGGCTGAGCGCTGTCCAGGGAATCGGCGTGTCTCACGAGGGCGCTGCCTCCCACCGCCGTCTGCGGCCGCTGGCGCGAAATAGCCTGAGCGTCTGGTCAGTGGCGGGAGGAGAGCGCCGACCAGGGGGACGGGCGGCCGCGGGGCGGGAGTATTTACTTGAGGGGCACGGTGGGCGACCCAGAGCGGTGGAAGTGCACGTTCTGCCACTTGCCGTCCCGGCGGTGCCACACGCGCGTCTCCTCTGACTGCATGGTCTTGGGCATCCCGCCGCCGTCCATGTACTGCGTGAGCCTGATGTAGGCTATGCAGGCGGCGTCCTCGCCCACCAGGTGCACGTGCGGGTTCAGGATGATGGTGTGGATGGGTTTATTGCTTTTGGACAAAGCTGAAAGAGAACGTACAGAGGAACATTTTGTTTTTGTGTAATGTAATCCGACGTCAGTAACAGCTTCAACTGGTAACAGTGAATGAAATACCATCCATTCATCCATTCATCCATCCATCCATCCTCCCTCCCTCCATTCATCCATCATCTCTGCATCCATCCATCCTCCGTCCCCCGCCTCCCTCCGTTCATCCATCCGTCTCTCCATCCATTCATTCCTCCATCCTGCCCTCCCTCCCTCCATTCATCCATCCATCGTCTCTCCATCCATTCACTCTTCCATCCCTCCCGCCCTCCCTCCCTCCATTCATCCATCCATCTCCATTCATTCCTCCATCCCGCCCTCCCTCCATCCATCGTCTCTGCATCCATTCATCTCCATCCATTTTCCATCCCTCCCCTCCATCCATCCATCTCCATTCATTCCTCCATCCCTTTATCTATCTCTCCATCCATCTCTTCATCCATCCATCCATCCATTCCTATCCTCCATTCATCTCTCCATCCACCTCTTCCTCCATCTCTCCATCCAGTTATTTGCACTAATTGAATGCTGGGCAATGTGCAAAAAATATAAAGGAAAAGAGCAAAATTAGGCTGTCAGCTGTTTTCTTCAATTCCCCGTGTAGACAATTTGTATGGCACTGGGGAAAATCTGATTGACTGGGGAGGGGGGTGAGCTGAAGAGATGTACTTATTTGTCACAGGATGTGGTTAGAGACGGAAGCCGTAACACATGCTGAGATGGAGCGGGCCTAGTCCAAGTGTGTGGGGCAGTTCCTGCCTGTCCTACGAGTGAGCCAGTGGAGCAGTGGACAGCACTTCCTGTGGACTGGTTTCTATTAGTTGGCGAAGTACATGGGAAAAGGAAACTGTCAAGTATCAAACATAGAGACTGATGTTTCCAGTAAAGGCTGGACACAGCAATAACTTACTTCCACATATCACTCTGGGACTCCTTTAGTTAGCAGAGTCCATTCCATGTTATTCCACTTGTGGTTACCCAGTAAAAGTCCCAAATTTGGCCTTGGTCATGAAGCCTGGTCCTGATCGTCTAGCTCTTTCCTTGGATTGACGAGCCCTCACCAGTCTCCAGTCTTTGTCTTTTGATTATAACGACCCACTTAATTTTTCAGTGACCAAGAGATAAGATTGAGTGCAGATAATTGATGATATTACTTGATCACTAACACAAGCTGAACTGTTTTATGTTTCAGAAACATGCTACTGCTTCTCAGAAAAAATCTCTTCACGTCGTTTAGTGCTACGGTCACAGAAAAAGGAGTGTCCCATTATGAAGAAAATGTGTTTATGGCAAATACTGAAAGTATAGTGTTAGGCTAATGTTAACATATCAATGAGTTTGTTACTAATTCTTTGCCTAGAGAGGAGGTGGTGTCAGCTGAGTCAGCTGAAGGAAACTCAGTAACAGAAGGGAGACTATGAGAACATGTGCTGAAGCTCTGGCAAGGTCAATTCACCATGTCCTTCTCTGCTCATTTGTTTGCAAATGCCTCATGCATAAAACAAGTAATTCATTAAAACGTATCTTAGCTTCAAATCCATGCCAAGGCAGACATTCTTGTCTCTGCTTGTGATTACCAGGAGTGAGCTTGATCATCTCAGTCAGGACTGCAGGTTCTCTTTAACCTGTCACGCTGTCCCCACAACATGTGGATTCACATCACACAGGCTCAACACAATCCTAATCTCCTCCGGTGCAAGGAGAGGGTCAAAGGGGTACCCGGTTTACATCTGACGGCCCAGAAGATTTCTCCAAGAGTTTCTTTGTTACTTTCTCTGCCAGGTGGTGGCTTTCCCCGGAGACCACTAAAATTCCCATAGTTGGAACTGCTCCTCATCCCCATTTACATTGTTATACTTGAAGAATGCCTGTTTGAATATATTTTGGCATACTGTGTTTCTTTTTGTTTTTTCCAATATGAACAATATTTTATGAAAACGTGGAATAACCCTATTTTGGCAACTTGTCTTGCCATTTACTGCATACAAGTCCCGAGACTTAAATGTGGCATATTCAATCAGCATAACTTTTTGCCTGTCTATTTCAAGGAAAAGTACAGGTAGGAATGAAGGTGAGTAGGCAGGCAGGAAGGGAGAGGAAGAAGCATCTCTATTTTCATTTAGTTGTTCACACTGGCCGCTTCCCCCTGGACCTGTGACTCAAACTCGGGGTCTGTGGCCTGTGTGCTCCTTTGGAGGTGACTGACTTAACCGCTGCTCCACCAGAGCACACCAAACATTACTATTTTTACAAAGTCAGATTCAATTTTCAAAACACACTAAAACTTTTGTCATCCTTTTTTTTTTTTCAAAGACAATAAACAGCTGCAGTGTAAAACGCTGGACTAAGCTAAATATTCTTCTCACTGCAGTAAGCTAAATATTCTCACTGCAGAAGAGTCAAGAAATTCTAAGAGCATGGAAATAGTGTGTTATCAAATTAAGAATAAACGTACCATTTTCAAAGTAGAATCGGTGAAAGTCCATCCCTTCCACTAAGTTACCCAAAGCTTCAGGTTCAAAAGCAGTGAGACCCGGGTCACAGATTTTCCTGCAGGAAGAATAAAACCACCACCAACACATGAGTCCATGGATTTTGTTGTTCCATGTGTATCCCTTCTTATTTGACAGTCAGTGAAGGAGTCCCCTAAACAACTGGAAAAATGCAAAACTTCTATCATAGGCCTTGGGGAGGTCATTTAGGAGTAAACGCTAAGACAGCACCTTGCAGAAAGCTCTGCCAGGGAAGGTAACAGATGGCCCCTTCAGTAGATGATTCTGTCACATTTTCAGAGTGTCCTTTTTAAAAATTTCGACTTTTGCATTTCCAAGGTGCTTTCCCCAGTTTTTCTACCTCTTGGCTTCAGTTCATTGTTTCTTACATGCTCTGCCAAGTCTTCTAGTCCAAGCACAAGACCTCTTCGACGCCCCATGGAAGCACCTTTTCGGGATACTTTGGACACCGACCTTTCGGTCAAGCATCGTGTTATGAGTGAGTAGCAGGCAGGCACCCTACACTCTGAGGTGCAGTTCACGGGGCGTCATCAAGCTCGTGTTCCAGGTTTGCTTTTAAAATAAAATTTCTCCAAGAGGTTCGAATGCACCTCTTCATTTTCTTTGAAAACTTTTAGAAAGGTTTCCACGAAGAGACACCATATTAGATAAATACTCAAAGTCAGCGGGCTTTCTTTGGGGAAACTTATTCAACAAAGAATCGTTAAAGCCCTACTGTGTACACAGGTATTCTTGGAAGTGATTAGAACACAACAACCAATGCTAGGAGAGAGAGAAAAAATGCTTGAAAACTCGTTTCCTTATACACGGGACAGGAGAGCCTGAAGCGAGAGACGGGAGCTGGATTTCTGGGAGTGAGTGGGAGTTTTCCGGGCTGTGGACTTGGTGAGAGGACGGCAGCCAGTATCATGGCCTTGCACTGTGGGTGCAGATGTGTCTCGGGGTGAGGGGTCACTTGTGGGGTGGGCTTTTGTCCCGGTCATGTCTGTATGTCCTCTGGAAAGCTCAAGGGAGAAATATTTCTTAGGCCTGTGATCACCAGGGTAAGTCTTTCAGAGAAGGTGACCTAACATCTGGACTCGAATTAATAGACGTTCAAAAAGTAGATAAAAGTTAATAAAAATCAAGGACTTTGGACTGTTGATTTGCTTTAAAGGGTAGTACAATGGATGGGGCTGTTTCTGTTTTTTAAGGAAAGGAGCAGGTAGGAATGTAGGTGAGCAGGCAGGCAGGCAGAATGAGAGGGAAGGAAGAAGCACTTTATTTTTTATTTCAGTTGTTCACCTTGGTTGTTTCCCAGGACCCGGGGTTTTGAACAGGGAACCTTGGGATGCATGTGGACCGCGCTTCTGGTGAACGAAACCACCCGGCCATCAGGGCATGCTGTTGTGACTCATTTCACAAGGAAATTCCCCACTTGGGAGGCAAAACATTTTAACTGCTCAACAGAAATACAAGTTTCAAAAGGCTAGTTCACTATGGTTCTTCCAAGTACTTTTCAGAGAGAGTAGTATTTTTTATTTTTTTATAGAACACTTTAAAAATAGAAAAATCTTGGTGCTTATTCTTTGTGGTAAAAATGCCTCAAAAGATGAGGAGGAGGTGCTATTGGTAAAATGGGGAGGATTTTAAACTTTGCCTCAGACTTCCTGGTGGGCGGGTATTTTCAGGGTCAAAGTCAAATTTATACAATCATCTTCTAAAGAGCAAGTTGGAAAGAACAGCAATCCTAGAGTAACGGGAGTTGGTTTTGCCTGGAGCTATTGCTCCCTCTGGAAATCTGAGGTCTGGTTGTCCACTTTGGTGGCTCAGAATGTTCTACCACCTTGTACCAGCCCGAACATCATTTGAGAATCGCTGTTCGATGGATCTTGTTACCTGACTACCACGGTAACTGTCGAATAATCTGGTGCCCTGGGTGGAGGAGCTGCTGGGTGCAGTCCACACTGCTCCACCAGGCCACACTGGAAACGGCGTAAGCAGTTACCATGTTGGCCATGAAAGTTTCCCATTGTTCACTCCTGTGAATATTGCTTCAGTGAACAGCATGCTGGAATTCAAGTAATTAGAAGCCTTGCAAAATCTTTCTGGTATATAAGAACTATCTCCCCAGCACTCGACCACCCCCATCTGAAAGTCTGTCCCCTTCACCCAGCGGTCTGTAGGTCAGACATGGGCTCCTGCAGAATCGCTAGCCCTCCGGTGTCAGCAGTTTTGAATCCCAGCCGATCTGATAGGCAGAAAATGCTCTTGCACTCGAATTTGCATCTAAACGAAGAGGCAGGGACATTCAGTTATTAATTGACTAGTCCCTTATATTTCCTCTTTTTTCTCAAGGTCAGCTCAAGTCCTTTAAGTTTTGACACATACTTTGCAAATATTTTTCTGTTTGTTGTCTTTTACTTTGGTGTTTTTTTTTGTTTTGTTTTGTTTTTAAATCTGTTGAGTTCCCTTATATTTTATTTCATTTTATCCTCTCACTTGTGATTATTTCCCCTTTAAAATTTTTTTAAGAGGAAAGGCCTAGGAAAGAATATGACAATAGACACAGGCAGGAAGGAAGAGGAGAAAGAAGCATTTTATTTCATTCATTCATTCATTCATTCATTCATTTTGTTCATCTTGGCTGTTTTCTCCCTACCCTGGGGACAGGAACCCAAGTCCTTGGGAATCTGTGTGGACTGTACCCAACCACTACTCTACCAGGGCATGCCTTCCCTGCTTTTAAATTTGAGATCTTTCCAATCAGATCAGATTCAATCTTTTTTTGCACTGCGCGCTCTCACTCACTTGTGTGCTCTAAGAAGGTTTAGACTGTTACCTCCACCAAAACAGCTGACTTTTGACCCACATACACGGTGCAACAAGTCTCATGCCCTATGTATTTGAATGCTTTGTTTTGACTTGATGAAAGGGACTTTCTTTATACCCTGTGGCCCAGTACTTTATAAACCTGAAGCATTGGAACCTGTGCTTCACGTTTTCCTAGGACAGAAGCACCTGACATGAAGATGCAGGTGAGTGGCACTGGCTGCGGTCACCTCCCCACCACCTCCTCCTCAGTCTCAGTGCCTTTTGCAGAGCTTGGAGGGAAAACATTTCTTAAGCCCACGTGCACTTGTTACGTGCCTTCCGCCTCTTGCCCCTTTGCTCACATGATCGCTTTTTCTGGAATGCCTTCCCTCAGGAGAGGTGCGGCGAGGCTTCCTAGAGCAGAGCAGGACATCCAGTCCTGCCTGCAGTCTTGTCTCCCCTCGGAAATCTTAAATATATTTCATTTCTCCCGCAGCACCTGAGTCATCACACCTTGAAATAAAGCTATTGCTGTCGAGTCAAACCTGGGGTTAAGTAGACATGGATGGGTTATGTGTATACGAAGATGCACATGCGTTTGCCATTAGATTGTAAGCACAGTCAATGCATCTCTACTCACGTGTAGGCTTCAAAGTCCCCGTTGTTGATTGCTTCGATCAGCTGTTCAGTGACTTTGATAATCTCTTGCTTTCGTGCTAAAGGCAAAGACAGTTGGTGAGCATAAAAGACAAGAGGCTACCGGTGTCCCCCAATAACCAAAAGTAGAGTTTTCCGAAGAAATCTCTTAGCTGAAATGGCATACAGCAAAGAAGTCATTGCTGTTACTTTGTATGGAAAAACACTTTAAGCATTTGTAGGCCCCTCAAAAATAATCTCCCAAATCACCAGTTAGCACGCAAACCGAAAAGAACTATCACATCTAGTAAGGCAGGAATTCCACCCTAAGTACAGTTTGTACACATTGGGTTCCAGGGAAGGAGCTTGGCCAGGCCCCATGGGTGCGGCTGTGTCTAGAAAGGTGCTGTTTCTGACTTTCCCCTTCTGTCGAAAAAGAGAAACAGGTACTAATGTAGGTACCAATGTAAAAGTGAAGTGATACGTAACTCCAACTACAGAAGAACGGGGTGCCTGTATTACCATTTCAGACACACCCCTCCCGAAAGCATGGTGGGAATTCTCTCTCCACTCTTGCTGCCCAGAGACAAGCATCTTCTACCTCTTTGGGGAGCCTTGACACACACATGTCAGGGCTGTGGTCCCGACCTACAGATCCAGAATCTGCATGTGAACTGGACCCTCAGGGGAACCCTGGGACAATCATGTTCGGGGAGCAATGCTGCCTTCTGTTTGTTGGAACAGAACTTTGAAAAAATTAGCACTTTCTACCTTGATTGCCATGATCGAGCTTGTGAACGTTAGTCTCAGCATTAACCGATGTGTTATTTAAAAACAGTCTCTTACAAAACAAAGGAAAGTTGCATCCTAACAGGATCTCGGGTTAAGGTGGTATTATCACAAAAAGATCATCCTCAGATATCACCAACAGGTGTCTATCTGCAGAGTAGAGATGCTCTCTCACAAGGAGACATTTAGCTTTATATCAGCCATTAGGTTTTCAGACAGCTCAGCTCAACCAGCTCTGCCAAAGAGGGTGCCAGCACTGGAATTGGCCTTTATAGCTAGAGAATTGGCTTTCAGGAAGCTCTGTAAGTTGAAGAGGTGACACCTGGATCAATACTGTGCATGCAGGCAAGTGATTAGAAGGCCCCGTGTAACTGTCAACCCAGCTACGACTGGCTTGTATTCCTGGCTCACAATTGGCTTGGGTCACATGCCCTCTATTCGATCAGTTCTTTTCTGATTAGATTTGCTTCAAGTACTCATTCCCTCTTTTGAATGCCCATAGTGTCTGTGTGATTCTTTTGACAATGAAACGTATGCTACATTACTACAGCTTCTTGAGTTGAACCAAACTATCTATTATTGTTTAAACTTGTTATTCAAATTTTGGTCACCCTGTCACCCATCTTCCTAGTTAAATTCAAAGCTCCCTGTGGGCAAAGAACATGCCATTTCTTTGTGCCTTATAGCTCTGTTCAAAGTAGTCTTTGCTCCAAGTCTTTAATAAAATAGAGATTTCCCCCACTAACTAAAAATTGCCATTACTTTCTGGAAGGGCCGTTGTCACCATTCCTGTTAATTTATATGGACACCATTCTGAGCATCCAAGACCCACCCCTGCAAATATCAGCCCCCAAGTGGGGATGTTTAGCAGGGTAAACAAGTAGAGCTTAAAAAGTTTGTGAATCGAGGGCACTCTTCTCTAACAATATTACTACAGGAAGTATTTGGAAAATGTTGCTGAATTTTGTTTTAAGAACATTGTGATGCTTCCTTAAATCCCTGGAAATAGACAAAGGGTGAGGGGACACAAGATTACTTCCAATGCATTTTGTAAGGGAGTGAGGATCCTATCTGTCACAGAAAAAGCTGAAGTCTAGCTTTAGCTCTCTAATGATTAATGACGACCAGTTGCATTTTTAATGAATCTGATCGTCATTAAGCACGTTTTCACCGTGAACTTTAATGCTTTCCATTCCAACTCTGTATTATCCAGGTTACGACATTCCTTATTTAAAATAAATATTCTGTGAACCTCACTTGACTTCACTGAGGTACGAGACCAGTTTGGAAAATGTGATTTGTTCATAAAATGGCTGCTAACCCTGTCGAGATGTATTCATATGTTAAAAAAAAAAAAAGCCTACCATAGAGGTTAGCATATTTGGTTACATAAATTTCATTTCTTTCTCTTTTTTTAAAAAGAACATAGGGCTTAGCTTCCTAAGCCCAGCTAAAACCTGCCTCTGTTCACTTGATTGATGAGTATCCTTAAGATGCCCAACAGCCCGGCAGAAGTGACAGGAGGGAAGATCCAACCTGCAGTGGATGCTCCTTGGCACCTTTTCACCTAATTTAGCTGCAGCAAGCACTTCATCTGCTGTGGCCCTCACGGTATGAACGTTTGGCAAAAAAGCATGATAGTTGACCCGACTGGGGAGTATGAAGGACATGGGTGAGGAGATGCTCAGATAATGAGTATAAAATGTGACTACCGACACCTTCTCTCAAAAGGAGAAGTCCTCTACAGTGCATGTTTGGCTTAGTTGTTTTTTTCAGTGTGCCACATGGCTAAGAGGAAGTACTACAGTTCAGCAAATAATGTCAACTTCTTACAGCTAATCAAAAAGCAGGAAAAAACAAAACAAAACAGGAAAGTAGTGCCTTTTGCTGCCCTTAAGAAACTAAATCTCGATTTCCAGAGTGAGAAGTTCATGGTCATTTTTCTGGCATTTTTCTGTCCCCTCCTAAGTGTCATTTGGAATTAGAAACATCCAGAGTGTGTGCTTCTCTCTGGGAACCAAGGTGGAAATACTCGTCAGCTCTTCAGTCCTTTGCACACCAGGACTGGCTCTGGCTTTGTCCTGTTTAATCAGAGCCGGACATCTGCCCCTACTCTGAGTTCTGAGGTTCAGAAACAATGGTGCTTTTGCGGGCTTGGAGAGCAAGTGGGACTAAGCCAAGATGCTTCTGTGCTGTGTCATCATAAAAGCAACATGACTGCTTTGGCTTAGAAGGGGCGTGGAACTCAGGAATCTTGAGGGCTCATTTCCTCGGGGCCGAGGAGCATAAGTGAGTCACGGAAGCACACGACAGCTGACTCTTGCAGGGAAAGCAGAAGGCTGGAAATGAATCATTTGTATATAGCAGTCTGCTTGTGCTTGGAACGGATGTCAAGGCAGGGTGAGGACTGGTGTTAGCTCACTCTCCTGTATGGGCAGCGAGGTGGGATCACAGCGGTGCTAGGTGCCTGGATGCCTGTGTGCTGTGGGAGAGTCCATGAGTACTTAACCCCACCTCTTCTTGAGTATCCAGTCATGGCCACTCCAGAAGTCAGACTGGGGAGACAATGTGAGGCGTCACTAACTACCCGTCAGACGAGGAAGCCGTCTACTAGGAAGACATTCCCTGAATACCAGAAGCTTCTTCCCGCCCATCACCAGCGCTTTATCCACAGGAACTGATTTTCTTTATGGAATTGTGGTGCTCACACCTCTCCCCACAGGCCCCAAAGTTGTTTCTGGAAGTATCTACGTTCCTAAGAGAAGGGCAGGAGAGAGAAGTTAAGTGGGACAGATGGTCTGGATTCTGAGTTACTTCCCACGCAAATATGCCAAATAACTGGCAACACTATCGTGCTCAAACTCATATTTCTTGGCTCTTGTATTGTTCTAAAGAGGCCTGGAAAAGCAAGATAAGCCTGTGCGTGGTTCCGACAATAAGATCTACCCCAGGAACTGAGAGTAATTATGTAATAAAGCCATTGACAGACTCAACATCTCTCCCCACTATCAGATCTGATGTCACGAAATGCACAGAGGTTCTACAAACCAATGTTACTGCTTTGTTTTTAACTAGCAGACAGTGATTAAAGGCTCTCCCAAAAGCACAGTTTCTTACTCCTTCATCATGAAATCATTCTCCTTTCACTTCTTTTCTACATTTCTTACCAGCGGTCTGGTCACAGAATCTCACTCTCGTCTGCCATGTTATGTTTGTCACAAGCGATTCTATTCCGTTCAAAGGCTCAATTTCAGTTCTCATCCTCCTATACACCATATCCCTACAGTTCAGTCTACATCAGTGTTTTCAATTAAATCTGTGCTAAATTGTCGCCTCCTTTCTAGAACTTTCCTCCAGGTCTGTCATTTTGGATTTCCGCTTGGATATCTCAGGTGCCTCTGGAACCCATCCTACCCTGAGCTGGTATGTTTATTTCTGCCACCACAAACCTCTGGGCTCGCCCAGGAATCTTCATCCTGGTGGTCACATCGCCCGTCTAGCATCTCAAGTCAGAAAGAAATCAGAGCATCAGTTTGGAGTCCTTCACCCCCACCCCCCATCCAATCTTTCAAGTCCTGTTTGCTGACTATACCTTTTAAATGCCTTGCGTTTCAGTTCTCTTCTTCCCTGCCAGTCTGTACACTCAGCGTTTCTTGAACAGAATCCATATTTGAAGAGCGTATGAAACCTTACACTAGACCCTACCCATCTCACTAGACCCGTTCAAGGCTCTTATTTTATACCCTCTCCACCCCACCCATATGCCTTCTCTCAGAAAATCAAAATGGGTCATACTTCCTATTGTCAGTCCACACATACACTGTCTCCTAGAAACACTATCTTTGTTACGACTTCAACGGATCTCAACTATTTGGTCAAAAATGCCCTCCCTCTTGGGAGAGGAGTCTGTATTCTAAATCCACACATTTCTTACTCCTGCTTGCTAAGCCTGGTAATAGCACAGCACATGGGCACTTAGGTATCTATTGGTGTGTGAGCTCCACGGGACCTGGTACCTCGCCATCGCAACCCAGCTCCTAGCTCCTTCCATGGCTGTTGTAAGTGTTCGGTAAATGCTTGAATGAAAACTGGGTCTAGAACAAACTGAAGTGCTTTCTGACTCCCAATTCAGTGGCTTTTCCAACACGATTCCACATTTTTCAGGGATGGTCTTATAACCTTTAAAAATATGCCACTGGTAAACAATTTAAATATAAACCAGCATGTCTTATTTATTTGCAGTGAAAGGAAAGACTTTGTAATGTGTCTACCACTGAACACCAAATTCCTTCCTCTTCCGCTTCATTTTTGCTGTTGGATCCGTTTACCCATCTCCCACCTCAGCCTTGGGTTTCTTCTGGACTCTCCTCCTTTTTCCCCACATCCTGTCATCCATGAGTCATCTTTTTTCTCAGCAGTTAACAAAGATGTTTCCCAGCATACATGTCAGCTCTTTATTTTGTCTTTGGCTTGGCCTTAACAGTCTCATCCATTCCTCAGGCTTTGGCCATACACTAAAGACTGAAATCGCTGAAGATAGACCTTATGTCTTTCTGGGCTCCAAGTTCATATTTCACACTACATTCTAAACAGCCCCATTTGTCCTGGCGTCTCAGACCAAGAGGCCCCAAAGTGAGCTCAAGGATCTTCTTGCAAAGTGCACTGCTTCCCTTGGATCGCTCTTTTGGAGGGAGGCTCTCAACCAAAATTCCCTGGTGCTAACTTTTTCTTTCACTTGTACATCCAGCTGATCACCAGCTCCTCTTCATTCATCCAAAAGTTTTCCAGATCCATTTCTCTCCTCTAGGCTCCCTGCCATTGCTTCTGCTTCTGTTTCAGAAGCTCCTACCCCTCGGATCCAAGGTCTCCTCCTACATCCCTGCTCTTTGTAGAACAGACCTGACGCCACGCCTCTCCCCTACTGAACGTCTTCAGTGCCCTTTCCCTACTGTCTAGAAGCCCAAGACCACATCACTTTGTTCTCCAAAGTTCCTACTCTTCTTCCAGCTTCATCTCCTAACACTTCTTGTCCCAGAGGGCTCCCACGAAGGGACTTACTGTTCTTCAGCTCCTCATGTCTCTTTGATAACTGTGCCTTCCTGCTCAATATTCCTTCTGTCTGGAAGTCCTCTGTCAATACTCAGCACCCATGTCACCTCCTCCATCTTACTCTCCTGACTTCCAGACGTAGCACATGGATGTGACTGCAGCCTCCTACAGCGCTATCATTGGATTCTCCTGTAACCAACCCAGGCCCTGCCATTTTCTACTTTCAATACCCAGTACCAAGTTGTGAGTGTATGCACATGTGAATGAACACATGGATAGACAAAGCATAAAACACAGTGTACACTTTAAACACAAGATAAATGTCAAGTATGTGAGCCGGATGATTAGGTCTGGCGCTGTTGTGCTAGCTGAAAAGACACTTATGGATCCTATATTGGTTAGAATTAGCAGCATGTCGGCCATGTGCGAGGCCACCATGTTGCAGGTGCTGCAGCAATCTGCATCAATTTAGGACAAAAATGGGCATATCCAGCCAGTGTCTAAATATAATTTCAAGAGCGGTAACTTCAGAGAAAGATCCTAGTTGTTCCAACTTGAGCTTTTCAGTTCATATTTTGGAATTATGCTTGTTGATGTAAAACTAGTTGATAATAGACCTATTCCGGAGTCTTGGCCTACAACGAAAATAACTGAGTATTTATGCAAATTGATCTTCATTAAAATATTAGCAGCTTATCATATATTAAAATATTTTAGTCCTAAAAGATTTTCATGTATTCTTTAGTTGCTTGGCTTTCGGGGCGGGTTGTAATCTTAGCTCAGCAATTCTGCTCTTTGTCAATATTTAATTCTATTTAATTCAGCTTCCACATTTCTCACAGGTATTGGGTTCCTGGCTGCCAGAAACTTTAAGGACAGGGAGGTCAAGTGATTTGCTCAAGTCACCCAGCAACTTCAGAAGCTGTGCCAGGGTCGAAGCTTTATTTGGCTTAGAGGCTCATTGCTGTTTAATTCACTAATCTATGTTCCTTTCCAGCCTACGGTGCCTAATTCAATATTTTGAAATCATAAACTCAAATGAACCACCTAAATGCCTTTGAACTCTGGCAAGGTGACTGAATACTTAATTACTGGGCCAGGGTTTATGACATTAATTATGACACCAATTTCACACAACCGACTGTCCCATGGTCTTACTGTGTTTCCATATTGCCATTAATAAAAATAGCTCTTGGGGATAGTTATTATCTTAGGCAAATATACAAATTAGGATTTCTTTTTCACACTTGGTAGTTATAGAGAGAAACAGGTGTCTAGAGACTCAGCTCTAGGTGAAGTTTCCTGCGTCATCAATAGCTCATTTCTTGATGACTTTGTATTTTACTAGTTTGGTAACATTTGAGATTAATTTCCAATATTTTGGTTTTAGAAATCAAACTCGCCCAAGATCTAGAGTCGATTAGGCTAATATATTTTCTGCAAATACAACACCTGAAAATTACCAAGCTTTTACTCAGGAATGCTTTCAGGGAATTAGCTCAAATATCTAGAAGTCACCTATCAGTGACTTCAACTATTCTGCCCTTTAATTGCTAGAGGTCAAGATTAAAAAAAAAAAAAATCAAACCATGTCTACATTTAACTCTATAAAAATGAACTACTCTTAGTTTCTTAACACATAAATGTTAATTGGGGACGAAGTACTATTAGTCTTAGCCTGACAAAAACGACTAACATATTGAAAAGAAAACTCTAGCGTTAGGATCATTTAATGTGATGATCAGTTAGTATAAGCAAGAGGTTTAGCTTTTGAAAACATTCGTGAGGATATTATTAGATTGCAGAATATGGACACGACATTCCTAAAATGACTCGATCTCAAGATGAAATAAAACATTAACTTTTAAATGATATATGGGACATTTAACATATTTATACAAATTTTCATGAAAAATCGCCTAGACACAAACTTAGCATCTAAAGAAATTGTTATGTAGACCAGAACACATTTATTTAAGCACCCCTCTGTGTCTCAGCCTATGAAAGCCATGGACCTGGGTTTGAGACCTGGGGTGGTGGTGGGAAAGACATGTTTATATGAAAGAATTCAGCTCAGCCATATTCAAAGTCATGGGGTAATTGTCCGGCCATCCCCAGCTGACTTCTAGAAGCCAGAAATAGCACACTATTCTATTATGAATAGTTTGAGTACTGTAAATCTGAGATGCTTCATAAATCAGATGGGTGTGGTAGTCACTTCCAGTTAAGATGTGATGATGGGAAAGAATATTTCCAGAAACTGTTTCCAAGGGTCACAACGACAGCTTGGGTTTAAGAACACAATTGTGGCTTCCTTGCATTTCAGTTTACATACTCGTGTGATAAGAAAAACACTCAGCATTCTCAAGGGGAAAAGTTTTCTCTCACTGTAGGACCAAGGGATGGTGAAAGTTATTTTCCAAAAGGAAAAAAAAATCAGACTTGGAAAAAAGATAATTAGCCAGGATTTCTTAATGTCTTGGGATGTTCATTTTGCATCTTTTTTTTTTTTTTTTTTCTGTTATGAAGGAAATCTGGATTTCTCCAAATCTTGGCATTAATACTATGGTTCCAACTAACCCCTCTGAACGCTTTTACATGTCAGCTTAGCAGGATCAAAGTAAGTGTCAAAGCGTTAACGCTCTGTCCTTTAATATGGGTAAGCATTAGTATAAAATATCAAGAAGGGCTAAAAATCCTATGCATCTGTAAGAATGGTTTCTGTTTCAATGATTTTTAACTGAGTCCATTCCATTAAAGAAAAGTAAAAAGTCTGTGTTTAGTAAAAATCAGAATTCAGTCTATCCTTGTGTAGGTTTATGTCAAACTGCCTTTCTCTGAATAATCCGACCGGTAGATTGTGAGCGTTCCCTTGGATCCGGAATGTAGGGAGGGCCAAGAGGAAGTCATCTGTGCTACAGAAACATCATCTTCATGTGAGTTTTGCAAAGAGCAAAAATCAAAAACAAAATGAAGCAAAATCTACCAAATTTAATTGAAGCGTGGTGTCCTTGAATTTGTCTTGGAGAATGACGCTGACTAGCGGTACAGTGTGCGGGATTGTTCATCTGCCCCCACTTTTACTGAGTCCCATGTCATATATGTACACACAAATGTGCACACACACACGTTCACACTCACTCACTGTACCCCTAACCCCAGTTCACGAACCTGGGTCCACAGGCTGTACGTGGCTCGGCCACCTGAGCCACCGGGGCGCGCCCCTCCTTGTGGCATTTGCCAAGGTCTTTTCTTCTAGTCTATACGCTCACATGAGCTCCTGGTCTAACTAAAGCTAGGCTTTAGGTTTCACCTACCGTTGTAAAGATATTTGAGCTCTAAGACGTCATTTAACCTTGTAAGTGCTAAACACTTCACTTTTCCACCATTTTGACCTGTTCCCTTCACCACACTGCCGAGGTCACACGGCAGGTCTTCCTACCAAGCAAGAAAGGGCAGAAGCACCATGTGCTGCAAGCCCATGCTTTCTAGCTAATTCTCATCTTAAGTAGCTCTAAAAATAGTGGCTGGTGCGTCCACTCTAAGTCTATCGCTCTCTCCTCCACAGCCTCCAGAACCAGGGACCGAGGACAGCAGAGGCAGGCCGGGCTCAGCGACCGGAACTCGTGAGCAGTTCCGCAAACACCGTGAAACCCACTCTGCCCTGCATTGTTTGAGAGTGTGAGAGCCTGTCACCAAGAGTCCGCCAGGGAGCTAGTGAGTAGCTGACAGGACAAATGGACAGTTAAGGAAGATGGCCGCCCCCACTCTGCCTGCCCCTGATCCGTCTGTCTGCCCGTGGCTGCCGCACAAACACCGCGTACACTGGCACGGGCACACAACCACATTCACTTGACGTTTTACAGTATATTGATAGTGTTTTCAGTTGTGAACCTCTTCCAGTGCCTCATTTATGAGCTATCAGAGGTGTAAAGAGAGGGGAAAATGGTATCGGTAAGGTTTGGTGCTATCTGTGCTTTCAGTCCTGAAACATATTCCTGAGGGGACTATTGCATATGTTTTAATTGGAAAAGTATGGGAAAATGATACTCTCTTGATAAAGTAGCTGTATAGTCATTTGTTTACGGTATTGTAGATTCAAAGGCCAGTGCAGTGCATGTGCCTGTGTGGCTAACCTGGATATGTGGCCTGCTGAGATGTCTGGATGCAAGACTGACCGACTGGAGGGCAATGATTATGACTGACTTTTAGTGCGCGCGCACACGCACGCACGCACGCACGTGCACACACACACACGGGAATTCCTGTACTCATTCCATGTCCCGTGCATTTGACAGATAGCAGTGATAAGACTCCTAGGAACAAGAGCCATTTCCATGATTAGTTCCTTTTTAATAGCTTAGCTGGGGAAGGCGAACTATCCCATCGGACCAGGGTCCTCACAGCAAACACTTTCTTATTCAAGTGATACCTCTCGTTAACACTACTTAACACTTGGGAGAGTTCTGGGAGAGTCTACTTTAAATTCAGCCTAGAAAATTAATTTCAAAGTACTTGTTGTAATGTCTTGGCCAAATTTTATAGGACCAGTGACGTTATTCTTGGCTTATCCAATGCGACTGCAGAAAAATTAAACTTAAGAACAATACTTTTGCAGAAGTAGTAATATAATACAGCTCTCAATCTAGTATGTATTATAAGTTTAAATGATCATAAACTATCAATTATAAAATGTGACATAGTACATACATATTTGGGAGTATGGAATATTGTTTCTCTTACTTGTTGAAATGAAAAGATGAACATAATCGAGACACCATTCAGGTCGAGTAACTGACCTTTCACCCATAGAAAATTCATGTCTATATTGGGTGAATTGAGATTAAGATAGTAGTACAAATCCTCTGAGAAAATCATTTTGAGACAGTAGGAGACACTGACTTGGAAGTTCCAGGGGGATGGGAGGGTTACCGAGAAGGTCTCTATCACCTCCAGCACCTACGAGGGCAGATCACACACCACCACACCTATGAAGTGAGGGATAATTCAAAAAACATGAGGAAATTCTTCTTGACTCACACACTGCTCATGTTAGAAAATTCTAGTGCAGTCTCTTAGGACACAACAGGGGTATGTATAGGTGACAACACATTTGCTCCAAACAGGTGATTCTTGTTCTATTCTGCCCTAACAAGTATCAAGTTCTATTTATATTAACTGTTCCTACATTAACAGGCTTTTCTCTTTTCTCCTGAGATTTAAATACAATTTCATATACTCACACTATTTCTACATTGGTCTAAATACCTCAAAAATTATGGTAATCTTTTTGAAGTAATCTTTTCTGTCATTAAAGATCATTCACCTTTTCTGGACTCTTTGGGGGGGATATCTTTACATTTTTGTTAATAATCTGTATTTTCCACTCCTAAATTATAAAGGGGTGGGGAAGAAAGGGATGTGTGGACATGCATCAATGAAGATAAACTGTATGATGTGATCATAGCTTCTAGAAAATTCTAGTTAGTGGCTACGGAGGTGCAGTGGATCTCTACTCTGTCCTTCCTCCACAATGATTATTCCTACTATTTCCTTCTGATAGCACAGCACCCACATGCAAATTAGTGGGCTAATATGACTTAAGCAGAGAAGTTAGCTTTCCAGAGTAAAATAAATCACAGAAACCCCGATAACTAGAGTCAGACAGTCCTGTTGTACCAACTACGCAGCTTATTTTCATGATAGGTTGACAAACGCTGCTAACAGTAGCCAAGGGAAAAATGGTACACTATTCATAACAAAAGAAACAGTCTGCCTAACCCTCTAAGTATTAAGGACACTTGATTCGAGTACCCTGGAAAATTTTTTCTTTAACATAGCATAAAATTTTAATCCAAAAATAGCTGTTCATTGGGAAATGCACCAGCAGGTGCCATTTCATTAAAGAGGAAACAGTATGACTGAGAAGTCCTTGAGGGAAAAAGTAAGTCTTTTTAGTTTCAACCTGATCTACTTGGTTTCCAGCATATAGTAGGTGTTCAATAAAATTTTTTTTTAGAAATACAAATGAATCCAAATACTCTATTTAGAGGCTTCTTTGTTAGGAATCACCTATGTTACATGCATCTGAAATTCTCTATATTTATTCACAGATACCGCTATGCTCTTATTTTTTAATGCACAAATTAGTTTTTGTTTTAGAATTATCTGGATATCAGCCCAAATGAAGAGGGTTCATTATGATATGTAATCTTTGTCTATTCTAGACTTACATGATCTATGACTAGTACCTAATTAGTACCTCTTACATTACAGGTGCCCACAGGATAATTTTTGCACGAATTTGAAAAATGAAGATAACTATTCTAGATGCAAAAATAGAACTATTCCTTTTCTACATAGTTCTTCTATTAAGTCTCTTCAGTCATACCTTCTCTGCATTTACTTTTAGTTTCTCAGTTCTCCATTAGACATATTGGTCTGAAATGGAAAGACTTGTAATTTATTAAGAATGCACAAGACTAAGATTTATTTCTTTGATTACTTTAGATAGAATTTCTCCTGAGCAAATCAAAAGGATTATTTCAGAAATCCATAACAAAAAAAATTCATTTCACTGACTTTCAAAAATCACTAAGTGATACATATAATTTCTAGATAATTTTATTGTTTGAAAATAATACAAATTTAGCAATGGAGATAGTATTTCATTAAATAGTCTAAATACTTTCAAAATGATAAAATGCATTAATAAAAACAATTATGACTTAATTTCTGCATAGAAATGCATGGGGTCAAGAGCAATTTTAGATATTAAATTTTGTTTAGTAGATATTTTAAAATCATGAAATATAACCTCATAATAATTCTTACTGTAATATATTTAAGGTAACAATTTTACAGTCTGTTAGTGCTATGATAACATTTTTGGATAGACAGATTAATCATTTTTACTCCATTATGATAACAGTCCCTAAAACTGCAGCGATTTATTCCTATTTTCAGCTTTCAGTTAAAAGACTTTGTATAATTATTTTGAATATTTTATATTTACATCTATATTATTTTAGTACATATTGTTTTATAATGTATTACTGCACATACTTTAAAAATTAACAATCTATTATACTATTAAAGGAGGTAGAGAAAAAATTCAATATAAAGATATAAAGTCTAGAAATACAGTGGAGACTTCAGACTCTTGAGCGGATCCTTGTTAAAGTTGCCATAACTTTACATTTAGCAGCTATTAAATTAGACCATTTCTGTTACGTAATCACAAAAATAAAGTTTAAGCTTTAATATCTATATATAACTATATTATAAATTAGATCTTGCTATGACATTTTTGCAGCTATAAATTGTTAACCTCAATATCTTATATTTAAAAATTCAACATAGAGTAATAGCTATGATAGTAAATGTCTGTTTAAAAACCTGGCAGCTTTCTCAAGACTTAGAGACTGACAAGAATCGTACAGGATATATTTTTTGAATTTATGCAGAACTGCATTAAAATCATGCTACTGTATTTTTGCTGTGGAATTTTCTAAAACTGCATAGTTTTGCTAACTTGCTAAAGAAAGTATTTTTATTTTTTTTAACTATTTTATAACTATAGCTTATGTTTCCCTAATGACAAAATGAGTAGTTCCATTTTGTGGGCTGATTTGCTTTAATTTTGGGTTTTTGTTTTATGCTGCCATTGGCAAGAGTTTTGACTCAAAATTTTGCCCACAGGGCTAAAGAAGCCTGGGGCTATTTGCAAGAGACATTCCTAAACCTATGAAAGAATAAGGAGAGAAAGAGTGAGTACAGAGTAAGATAAAAGAATGTGAAAAAGTAATTTTTGTATTTGTGGGAGAGTAGAATAAATTTGGCCCCACTCTTCTCAGTTACTGATCCTAATTTAAAAGGCGCGAGATCAGCAAGTAGACAGACATACACAGACAGGATTTTTCCAAGTAAATTAAAGAAAACCCAACTTTTGGATTGGAAGCCTGAGCGAAGTCGTTCTAGATGGCCCGACAGCCCCTCGAAGCCATGCGGAAGCTAATGCAATGACAAACCGTCCCGGATTTTCGTGGTTTGCAGATTCTGTTGAAGTGACAAAGGCTTGCCTGGCAAGTGCCATGTTACAGACGGCAGGGCGATGTGACGAGCTGGCCAAGCGTGCTCACTGGCCCAGTGAGTCCCACACAGAAACGAGGGGCTCCTGGAAAACGGCACTTGAGAACAGCGGAAGCTGCTGTCTATCGTCGCCCCGTCCACCGAGGTTCAAGTTTACAAAGGCACCCGGAAGCTCGTCATTCAGCCGAGTGGTTCTGTAAACTAGCTGAGCCCCTGGCCGCCTGTGTCACCAGATACCATGGCGCCCATGCTCGGCACCGCGCCCTCCCCGGCGTCCGCACTCATTCCAGCGAGCGCTACCCGCCCCTGCTTGGCGGCGGCGAAGGCAGAGGGGACGAGCCAGGCGGCGTCCCCACACAGTTCCGCTGCTTGAACCAGCTCCCCGGCCTAGACCTGGAGAAAGACGCAATGCAGGAGGCCCGGGCAGCTGCCGACGGTGGGCTGCAGGGACAGGGTGGGCTGCAAGGAGAGGCCGGGAGCAGATGAGTGACAGCGACGGCACAGGGCACACTTCTCCGGCTGGCGCGGGACTCGGGGCAGAGCAGCCGGGGGAGCAGACGCGGCCCATCTGGAAGAGGAGCGGCCGCAGCGACGGCGCTGGGCGGGTTAGGAAGCGCGGAGCCGCCGGGGCCTGCAGCGATCACGTTACACGGGGCCGGGGCCGTGGCTAGAAACCGGCGGGTCCCGCGCACCCGCACCCACGCAGAGCCGCGGCTAACGCTGCCACTAATTAAGGGCTACTGATGAAAGCTGCTCCGAAACACCTGCAATTAATGAAAATGATGGTTTTACGAGAAATGTCTTCAATGCAGAATGACTGTTTCAGCAGCTTACCTAACAAAAAAAAAAATCGTAACCGCTAAATTCTAATAGGAAAACCTTTTGCTTTTGAGTGCACGAGGGGGCTATTTTTACCACAGTCTTTCTAGTTCTTAGCACCCGGCTCTATGGAAGCTGTGGTCAGATGGCTTCCTTCAGACGCGTGTTCTTAAGCCGTTACGTTTCTTCATGGCCCTGACTTTACAATGGCTGTTAGATTTCTCATTTTCGAGTACAGGAAAAAATTAGAAAGCTGCTCAGAAGGCTGACAACTCCTGAAGCTCCAGACATTGTCTTGGAGAAAGAAAATGGAGCTGAAAAGTGTTTCGAAAAGAGCTCTAAGGCACTGCAAGTCCCTTGCGATGATTCTGCTGAAGAAAAATGCGGTGGTTACAACTAAATGCTGAAGGGTTTTAACTAAAAGAAAAGCACTTCTAGATGTAGAATGCATTGATCTTGGGAGTGTCCCACTGTTCGATGTTTCCATGTAAGAGAAATGGTGCACATTTAGCATTAAGATTCACGGGAAGCACCCAGAAGGGTTTGACTGAGCTGAATCAGACTGGTTCAGAGAGAGAAGACTGAGCTCAGGCAAACGGGGGCATCCAACAAATACTTACGAATGAAGAAACTCAGGTGCCTAGATAAAATTCAAGAGAAACACAGACTGGGGACTCCTGAAAAGCAGAGGCCACTCTGAAGGGAAAACTAACAGGCAGAGTTCAAAGACAATGGGTCTTCTCCAAATGCTGGTCCCTCGCGTCCTCTAGGCTCCCCTGAATGTGAAGGACCATTAACCTACCCCAGCATCTCCTTTCCTCCCCTTTGGAGACCAGCTGGCCTTTGTACCAAAGGAACCCTGCCCGCTCACCTAGTGCTTCCTCTGGCTGGGTCACCACGATGTGTTCACTTCTCCCTGTGTTACTTTACAGTAGAAAGGATGAAGTTGTCACTGCTGGGTTAGACCTCGGGGACGGGACAGAACGACGGCGATGGTGGGAAGCGTGTGATTTGGTGCTGAGTCGTGTACCCTGGAACAAGGTCAGTCTTGGTGCTCTGCGGTGTGGCGGGCAGCAGGAATGGGTGGCCCATGGGCGCATGCCTTTATGAGTATGTTGGAGAGTCCGGTGCTTCACCCCGACAGCAAGGTTATACACACAAGAGCAGGGGTGGGCAGCACGTGTGTGGAAGAGTGTGAAGTGTTGCAGACAGGATATGCATGGTTTGGTCTCTGTGAGTTCCTAGCTCTAGGCCGTGGAGGTGAATGTGGCTCTGCCAGAGCTGGACAGTAAACGCATCCCCTCTGAAGCTACCCAGAGCTAGTAGCCTGAGACAAGGAGAAGACATGAGCGAGAGATTCCTACCTGAGTGTTATCAGTAGCCTAATAGAGCCCTTAAATTATCTACAACAGTTTCTATACTGCCTGGATGATGGCCTGGCGATCTTTCAGTGTCCTCTAGTCTTGGGTTGGCCACCATGAGGCTGTTTTGGTCTTCAGGAGACTGACAGGAAGGCTAACGTGTCGAGTCTATGACTTTGTGGTCACATCCATGTTAGTAGAACGACACGGAAAATTGAGTTCAAGGAAATAACCCCAAATACAGGCTCAGCTGGACATTTTTTAACTTCAACATTATGCGTCGTTTCTCTGACATGTGGCCTGTGTGGACTGAGTGAGCTTATAGACAAAATGTAAAGACAACTTTACATACTGTGTCCATGTGTGGAGCCCCTGGCGCAGCAAGAATTGTGACTGGAAGAGAACCGTTTTCTGAGAATCACTGGTATAGTTTCCTGAGACGGACAGGGATTCTGTTTATACACCGACATTTACATGGATGAAGTTATCACCCTGAACCCGCACTTAACACAGTGACGAGCCCAGTCAGGTGAGAAGGTCCACTAACCAAAGCCCTGCTTGTGATCAGACCAGGGTGAACACATCCTGGGAGGAGGGTGATCGGCATAGAGTGAGGTGCTGGTCCCCTAATTGTATTCCGTTATTGAAAGATTCTCTCCAGTGGGTAATAGACAGGTTTTTTCTCTTCCTGATTCCTCTTCTTCCAGAGAAGAATGTGAAAAATCAGATATAAACGTTTTTGCTGGGCTGGAAGAGCTAATGACCCCAACATATTTAAAGACGATGCTTTTTGAATCACTGGGAAAGTTCCCTGACACATCTGCTTATTGAGTGAAAAAGAATCTCTTTAATATGACCAGCATCGATGATTCATAAAATTACCGCAGTTTGAATTTTAGCTCCGGGGCAGGTTGTGAGTTGAATCGACCTACTGAAATAAAATCCCCGACACAGCTATTTACCTTTCCCCTGTAAGGAGTAATGACTGACCGCCTCTAGCAGTGCCAGCCAGTGCCCTGTTAATATAAATAGAGTGTTCTTTTATGGGGTCAGCTGTCCAATTCGCCCAGAGATGAAAGTCAGCAGGGGTGACTGGTAACTTGTGATCTACAGCCATTTTTATTTCCTAATTTCCAGTTCTCTATTTTAGAGCACGAGCAGGTTTTCAAGGCTCTTGCTTATGAATGCCACCTATGGAATTAAAACCTCTGGTGATACTATTAGGTACATAATCTTTCCAGCTTAGGCTCAAGCAACTGATGGATCCACAGTTTATCCATAGTTTTAAATGTAACGCTTGGGTTTTAAATACTCTTATAATAACTGTTATTTTTTGGAAGGGCTTCTGGATGAGAGGCCTGTAGAAGTGGCAGTTACATGCAGCCGGATAACAGAAATGAGAATGCAAAACTGCAAAAGCACTGAAGCAAAACAAACACTTTAAAACACCACGAGCCAAGAAAAATGTAAGCGGAGGGCAAAGGCGTGCTTTGCGCGTGTGTGCTGGGGCTCCGACTCAGACGTGAAGCTAAGAGAACGGGGTAAGTGAGAGCAGCCGAGACTCTACTAGGAATGACATAAAAATCTAGCCCAAGGAGGCTGCCAGATGCAGCATCTCAGACACCCACTCCGGCCACTGAACCGGTCAAGTTCCGTTCCTCCTCTGTTCATAAATACGTTTCCTGGACAGGCTGCAGAATGTGTGTAAGTTACACACGTTTCACACAACCTTTTTACAGATACATTTAAATTGAGTACTGTGCTCTTTTACTAAAGATCACAATGTGCTAGGATAGCCCACACATTAGCAATAACTTAAAAACAGAAAAGAATATTAGGTGGAAAAAATCAACACATAGCATCAAAATAATAATGCACTACTTAAAAGAAGAAAATTAATTTGGGCAGAGTTCCTGTTCTCATTAATGACTTGAAGCCTATCTGTGGAGTTTCAAGATAGGATTTTTTGTTTCGAGTTTACGTGTACCTTTTACGTCTTCATCCTCAATTGTTGTATTTGAACTCTCAGTTGACTCCTGTTGAGAAGAAAGTACATTTTAAGTTGCAAACCAGGAATAGGTTTTTTTTTTTTCCCTCCTCAGAAAACTGATGAGTGACGCACATCTCATGCAAAATTCTTCAGCAGGCCGTGTGCAGATGCGGACATGCAAATGGACAAATGCATTACACAGTTTTAACAGAAATAAAATTCAAATGCTGCCAACATTTCTAAAAGGGAGCACTCTGGTTGCCTAATGAGTGAAATCGGATCAATCTAGGTGATTTTTTAAAGAGCTGAAATAGGTAACTTATTTTAAGAAACTGTGGTGCCCCCAAAACGTGCGTTTCTATTTATTTATGAGAAACTGAATCTATTCGCCTAATGAATTTGAACCTTCAAATAGACTAAGTTTTGTCCCAATTAATCAGGGAATAGTCCCTTCTTTGTGTAAGGCGTTCTATCAAGCACTGAATTCACAGCCTTACTCCTTTACAGAAGGCATTTCACTGCATCATTTGAGGAAGCTAAGAGTATGAAACTGAGCTACAGTAAAGTTGCTTTTTAAGAAAAATTTCCATGTTTCTGAATAGTACAAAGAACTTACAATGAATAACTTACTTTCCAGAACAGTAAGTTATTTTTTCATTTATTTCTAAATTTGATATTGGTTGTTACTGATAAGATAGCCAATCCATAATGAAAAGGAAAAGCCATTTCTTTGTAAAACTAGAAGATGAAGGTAGAGATTAATAAGCATACTTAAAAGGGAATTGTAATCACTAGTATGGAGACATTCCTTAAAGATGGTTTGATATATTTTTTCCATTAATACAAGTAAATTATTTCCTAGCACAGATGATATTCAGGAATTCATGAAAAAAGGACAACACAATTTTGTAAATCAAAATTGGAATGACTGAAGGGCTAGAGTTGAAAAAAAACAAAACAAAACTGGAAACTTCCAATCAATATTGTATTCAGTGAAGAAAATACAGATTTTGGAAAATGATGCAAGCAGCGGTGTTCTTTTTAGAGACTTAGTGTTCAAAAGGGGGACCCATTTAAACCAAAGGGCCAGGCTAACGAAAGCTGTATCCAGAGTGTCTGTGCGCAAAAACAAAAGAGTCTCCATGCACTTCATGTGACTTAGTGTTCAAACACCAGCTCCAGATGAAGGTAAGTCCGTGCATGGCCCCGAGGAACGAGTCACGTGAGCCAGAAATGTCCCGGCGACAAGTCCACAAGTGAAACCGCTGACTACTGGAGTCCACTCCAGCTCCGGGCTTGGTCGTTACTTGCTAATGCTACCGGTCACTCTGCTCTCGTACGTGCTGCCTCTGACCGCCTCTAGTCTTGTAGGGACACACAACATCTTAAGTGTCATGACTACAGAAAGAAACCTCATGTGGAAGAACACACTTCATGGTTTTCACTCTAATGATTGTCAAATGAAATGTTAAACCAGAGGAAGTATGTGTTTTAAGACCTAACCACTGTTGGTAAGAGTAAAAAGACCCAATATAGTTAATATTTGAGAAAGCCTTAAAAGTCATTTTTATGCCCCTTTAGAGATATAATATATGAGCAGTAGTCAACTGGAAACATGAACTACATTCAGAAAATGTCTCCTCTCATCCTAGAGACACCTACATACGGACTGTTATTTAGTTAACATGCTGTGCGAACAATTCACAACGGGCCAGAAACACCACAGTCTTCTCAGAATACGTCGCTGAATGTCTGTTGCTCAGATGCATGTAACTTAAAAACATTTCACAAGAAGTAAAACTCCGATTCTCAAATTCATGCCACAGAACAAAAACATCAACAGAGAATTAAAGGAAAAATCACGATGACGGAATGAAAAAAACGCAAAGCAACGTTAAAGTTAAATACCTACGAATGCACGGAGCTAATGCTGAAGACAGTGGGATGATAGAACAGGAAATGAAAACATTACATGCAGAATACGTCTACAGAACAAAGCACAGGCAGGCAAGGGGAAAAAGAGACCAGATGAGATAGCTAAGGTACAGCCATCTTGAGAGTCTCTTATTGAATGTCTGTATCATTCCTCTTTCAAGATGTCTGTCTTGGTTTTGAAGTATGTGTACAGTTCTAGATAAATTGAGGCCCAAAAGAAAGTGTAGTAGGAAAAAAAAAGGTAAGGATTTTCTTTCCTTTTTTTTTTTTTTTTTTAAGGTAATGAATGTAGCTGAATATTTGATGAGATGTGGGACTGCTACAGCAAGGTGATGTTGAGTCTTTCTGAGTACCTTGTTTCCGTCAGGGTTGTGGATTACAGTAGTTTGAGCCTCCTGAGTGAGAACAAAATAGAGAAAGAAACAGATCGCATTGGTAAGTACATTCTCACTACTGTGAGGAGAGTGGGGCAGCTGACAAGCTTCCTAGTGACAAGAGCTGAAGCCACGACGTCAACTCCTGTCAGAGGTGCGGTGACAGGGTCTGATGGTAGATTTCCCGGCTGAGCCCAGGAGCCAGAACCCTCACGACCCAGCAGCAGCATGCAAAGACCTTATTCGTAATCAGCACGCAGACAAAGCTTTGGAGGGTGCAGGCCCTGAAGAGGCACTCGCTGTTTCACAGAACTTCCCTCTCTCCGTTAGTCTGCCCCCTGGAAGCTGTCCAGAATCACTGAAGATTAGCATTTTTTGGAAGATGCTTTTCAGCTGTGTTGCTCTGCGAATAAATTCTGGTGTCATCGCTATAATTAACACACAGAGACATACCGCTGGGACATCTGGAACCACTGGACCACACTTAAAATGCATTTCAAAAGTCTGTAAGAAATTCTAAGGAACACTTTCATTTCATTTTAAGGGGTCGAGAACTAACAAAAAAATAATTACTCTAATTTGAAACATACGTCTGTTAAATATGTTAACTCATAGCTCAAAGAAATTTCTGCCTTATTGGACTATGTATATAAAAATTTTGATTAGAAAGTCATGCTTTTCCATGAAGAAAATATTTTTCTCCATGGCTTTTTACTGGAAAAATTGAAGAAATATTGCTAAGTGGAAAATAACACTCAAATCACTGGTGCTAAAAAAACAAATTGTGCCCAAAGGTATGCTTGGCATTATCGCTACGGGATGTCTTGGCAACTGGGAGTTCCCAGAGCCTGCTGCGACCCCCTTCCCCACCTCGGGGTTTTCTCTCCATGATAGTCTATGCTGCAACGTAAAACATTAGCTGCAGTTTGCCTGCTGCCTTTCCCTGGCCAGATGTGAGGCCAGCGATGTGTTTCTCCGCTAGTTTTCTAGTAGAGAGCCTACCACCTTGATGTCTTTCCTCTCAGTGTTTTTAAATTAAGCCTTCTGGCTGATCCAAGTGAAATAATCCCCTAACATTTCTGATTTGCTTCAAAACAAAGAACAGTAAAAATTGGAAACATTTTTGAAAATTATGAACACAAATCTAGACTAGTTTGGGGAGAATATTAAGGATCGGATCACTGGATGCCAGTATTTAAATCTTGATTTTTAACATAACTGCCTCAGAGGTGTGAAACGGACGTGGTTTAAGAGTGTGAATGTGACTGAAAGCGACAAAATTGGTGTTCTTTGATAACTCGAGTTCTACGCTACTCAATTTCAAATTTTTGGAATTAAAGTGCAACAGTGTTCATTTAATTTCAAACACGACAAGCAAAAAGCTTTAAATTTCCAGTGCCTCTTTATCTCAAAATGAGGTCTTACAAAGCTCTGCTGTCTTTTAATAAGAGCGAAGCAGGACTCTGAATAAGGTCTACTTTACTGCCGTCTAGCAATAACATAACTCCCTTAGCTCTTCTCGATGTCCGCATTTGCATCTCGAAAGGAAGAAACCAATGTTGGCATAACCTAGAGTTACCATCATCATTAGAAGAGCTAAGAGCATCCCAGGCTCACGGGCCTGTATTTTAAGGCAGCATGCAGGGATCTCAGCGGGCGCCCACAGCCCTCCAGACAAGGGTCAACAAGGGAATGAGGTCATCTCATGTTAGAAACACACAGCTTGACAGCTACCTTAATGAAAAGAAAAGAAGTGAACTCTTTTCATGTCTTAGAAAGCAAAAACAAAAACGAAATCCAACACAATAAAATATTTATATGCAGATGTATCTATATATAGTGAAAGCAAATGAGAGAAACCACAAAAAGCAGTAAAGAACTTAAGAAGTTACAAAGGGTCCAGGTGTACCAGCGCCGGGGCAGGGACGTTTTCTTTGGGGCTGGTTACCACGTTGGCTTTGTTATTTATCTGTAGGTATGCAGAAAACAGAAACAGACGCCTTAAATCCCTTGGTAGCCAGTGTCTCTACACACAGCTTGTCTATATGGAGACAGACGTGAAAAGAGTGAGACACTGTGTTGATGACAGAAATGATGGTGTCTCGTCTTGGATGGGCACACATGGGCTAGGACTGTAGGACTATCTGTGATGGTGGAGTGATTGCACAGACGTGACTGAAAGACGGTGCTACCTCAGCAAAGGGACAGGAGCTGCTTCCACGGAGCTCAGCTCAAGTTTTGGAGAATGAAATGGACAGAACCGTTTTCATACACTTTAAGCTGGAGTCGGTTCCCCAGTTACCGATTGTTCACTGTGATGAAAATGTGCCTGATTTCACTTTATTCACACACAGACTGTCTTTCTCTGGGGAAGCCATCATCACTTCCACTAGTACGTATGCAATGGAAAAATCAGATAGTTACCTATGTATATGATATTAGACAAATCTGCACTCTATCAGGAGATCTACTTATATCTATATTTTAAGATAAGTCTGGGAGTCCTTTATAAAAAATACATCCTCAGTTAGAGATGGATAAATGGAACCCTTCATCATAATGTGAATGCAAAACTGAGTTTTAATTTCACAATTGTTTGAAAGGAAAACACTTTTTTGCTGTTATTACTGGTCTCCTAGAAGACGATATTTGGCAATATCATCCTTTGCTTCAACCTGTTTGGACTGGACCTTAAAGAAATCGTTACTGCTGTGGGGCCACACTGAGAGCAACTCAGGGGTCAGCAAACACTGCAATGAGTCACAGAGAAGACTCTTCACAGATAAGCAGTAACCCGAAGCTACAGTTGAGCTTGGGCACTAAAGAATCAGAGACTCAAAGACATCAGCAACCATTTAGCCTCATGAATGACAACTTTCATTATGGTTTTCAAACAGAATTATAAATTAAGTCATTTTTCGGGGACTATGTGATGTAGGTTTTTAGGTATTACCTAGAGGAATGAATCCTATCAATTTAACATAAATGCACTTAGGGATTTTGAGAAAACCATATCACATAAATGAATACCAAGATGAGTATAAGGAATCATGCTAGTTTAATTGTTTGAACCTTCTGAGAATTTTTATTTCCTATTCTATACTTATAGATACTTTGAAACTAGCAAGGAGAGGAAGACAGGAAGTGAAAGAATTTAGGTATGTGATAGTTTACTTTTCATTCACATTTGTGTGATTATTTGGTGTCAGTATTTAAATAAGCTGTAACACTATGCTTTGTCACGCGGGGAAAGAAAACATTCGGTGTCCTTCACTGGAAAATGAGTTCAATGTTAAACCAGCGATCTATGTGTTGAAAATTGTTCACAATTTTAAAAGTGCACAGAATGTAACACATTTTGTGCAACAGCCAAAAACAGACAACGTCATCTATGAAAGGAGGATCCAAATTCAGTATGCTAGTATAGAATACGCGAAGAGATGCACACACGACGGATTTTCTATTCAGGGACAGCACTTAGCAAAACCCAGCCCATTTCTCATCAGATGCACAGAGGTGCTAGGATTACGGGCAGCTGCAGTTACATCAGTGGCGCAGAGAACGAAATCGGATGACACTGGGATTTTTAAGGTACTTTTTTTTTTTTTGCCCAGGATGTGGTTTCCAAGCACTACTTTGTTTAGTGAAAATATCCTACTGGTGCACAATTTTTTCCTTAAGTGTGTGTACCCACTCTGACACGCGCAGGCCCCTACATGCATTCACAGAAACACATTCTATCCGCTTTCATCTCTTCCAAACGGAGGCCATTTGGTTCGGCATGGAAAATGAGTTCAATGAATATGGGCCTCAACCACCACTTTTAGTCAAGTTTAGACTTGCAGCTTAAAATCCTCTTTGTTACTGCAAAAGTAGCTTAGTGATTTTTTTTAACTATTGGGAGATTTTTGAAGGTGTTTGTAACATTAATTGAAAAATAGAATTTCTAAGTAAAAGGAGGATTTCTTTTCAAATAAACAAATCAGATACTTCAGTACCTCACTTAATTATTCTTATGAGGCCTGTGCAAGATGATCCTATTTCTCAGGTGTTGAGTTTTTTTAGTTTTGAGGTTAATATGTACTTTAAAGGTGATTAACTAGGATGGGGCCATTGAAGTCACTTTCACACCACCCTTTAAACACCAGGGTGAATGTACTCTGGTGTGCCTGAGCTGAATCTCCTCTTTTAGTCATAACTGTCATTTAAGAAGAGTCACATACTGAGTGGTTCTTCAGTTACCAGTAAACAAACATTCATTACCTCACAGCATTGTCAAAGGGGAGCTGGAACTCTCATTGTAAAAGACTCACTGATAGCACGTAGGTGTAAACTTTTCATGTTTAACAATTTTAATTCAAAGAAAAACCCTATTCTATAAATGTGAGACACTGTATTTACAAGTTGATGAACTGACCTGTAACTGTGCTAGACTTTCTCCACTTAAAAATCCTAGTTACCTAAGTTAATATAAAATTCCTAAGTGTGAGTTTTCACAGAAGAAACCTGGCGATAGAGACCTCGCCATTATCACTTGAACTAGACTTCCTTTTCTGAACTGACCAGTCAACGAGAAAAGAAAGGAAAGAGCAATATACGACTGGTTGAATTTTTTTAAATACCAACACATGAAACTCAGAATCTAATTTCATCTTTAAAAAGAAGCTATAGTTGACCAGAAGGGGAAAAAAAAACGCTCTGGAAATGCTTCTTTCTGTACAAGAATTGTAGTGAAAATAATCTGAACTGTGAGCTCTTATCTCACTCAACGGAACAGAAAAACCCAGGAGACTAAAACATTCGGAAAAATTTAGATATCCCATTTCTGCCATTCGCAAGACTGGGGAAAAGGCAGTTATCAATCGTTATTATTAAAATGGAAGTTGACTAAAGGAAACAGATGAAGAGAACAATGCTGTGGGCTGAGGAAAGCAACTGGTAAAAGGTAAACGCCCTCCGAATGGAAATTACATGTACACGTAACCACTGCTCCGGAAATTCCCAAATCGTACACAGACAGTGAAGACATGGTGGGCATGATCATAAGGAATGACAAATGATTTTTGGCATTAAGATTTTCAGACTGAACTGACCACCTGACTTTGGGTCAAGTTCGAGTCTTAGAATTTTGACTAATTCGCGAGAATGTGGAAGTGTTCATGAGCAATGTATGCATCTGCTATTGGAAGAGAAAAAAGAGGATTAAAGAAATAAAACACTTAGGAAACAGTCTGGAAAAGATAAACATAAATGCAAATACAAGGTTACATTCAATCAAATGAAATAGAATCCATAGAAAATAAGTCATATTATTATGTTTAGAAATCCATGAAAGTTTAACTATCCTGCTCTCTTTCTTGGAAAAAATGTCTACTTATTCATAGTCATTGTGAGCAGATCTTAATGATTTATGCTAGAACCACAGGAATAAAACAGACCTTTTTTAAAACTTATAAAAATTTTCTCATTTCACCATTTCCTAGATCAAACAATCTTTTTTTTTTCTTTCAGGCTATTCATCTTGGCGGCCTTCAAGAACATAGCATAACTATTTGGAAAAGCATTTGGTTTTCACAGATTTTCAGGTAACCATGACAGTCTGAGATTGTAGTAAAGCAGAGAAGATTCAGACATACTTAGTCCCTATAGTGACTCCTATAAAAGTATTTGTCATGATTAATATAAGTACAGCTGTTCTTGGTATGTATATATACATATAAATCTTTGTATATTCTACTTCAAATGGAATCATTTATCAGGAACTATAAAAAGTTGCAAAGACGTAGTACTAATATGTAGCATTTAAAAATTATCCAGCATCTAAAAGTCAGAAAAGACTTCAAGAACATCTCTTTAACTTACCTTCACTCCATCTGGTTTCTTCAGCAAACTCTTGGCTGCTGCAAAGTAAGAGAGTGAAACCAGCTTAGAGAGTTACCCATCAGATTCACAGCCAGCAACAGACCATTGTTCCCTGCTACCACTTCACTGAGTTATGGCCAACATGTGCCGAGTTACTGAGGTCACACTGATGAGCGCGAGCGTACAGGACGTTGAAAGACAGTATCCCTTTTCTTGGTTTTGCCACATCCAATTTAGAACTAAATTCAGTTCATCACATACAATTGCACACTTTGCCAGGTTGCCATTGCACTTTACTTCACTATTGATGGCGAAAAGGATACTGGAACTTTAGCTGGACTAAGCTTTTGTAATCCAGAAAGTTGACTTCAGTCTTCAGACATCAGCTGACAGATTGTGTTACATCATCATTCACCCTACAGATGTGGTGGCCACCTTGGTGCTGCCACAGAAGGCTCTTTCTAGAGGCTCAAAACTCATTTGTAAAAGCATTCGCTTTGGCTAAATAGTATCTTTTCTTAATACATATATGTATTTGAAATGAGTTCACTTCATTTTTAGAAGAAGGTTACTATTTAAAATGAAACAGCCTATTAACTGACCTAGAGCAAAATTTTTCATTGCACGGTTTATGGCCTTAAAAAAAAAAAAAAAAGCATTAAGTATTTTACTTTATACTTGATATCAGAATACAAAGGCTTCAGAATATAAAGACTTCATAAACAAAAGCCTTAAAAGAATGTAAAATCATAAAATTTGAGACAAGATATAAAACAAATGAAATCAGAATTCCTGAAGTAAATGTTCTTACATAAACTGTCATTTTTCTTGGAGGGGAGCTGTTAACATTCCTTCTAGTGCTGAACTTCTTGAGTTATCAAAAAGTCATTCTTTCAGAAAATGTACTTATGAATGGGCACATATACAGTGAACGATACAGCATATAGCCGTCAGTGACAATTAGTACACCGAGTCCAGAACATTCACAAATATCTGGGACAGTGCACACACACTTCACTGAATGTTAAGTGTATATATAACTCAACTACTTAAATGTATCAGAATAGAATGTGACATCTGAAATACCTAGCTGTCATAGAATGGCATGAACATGTAATTTCCTGACATCAGTTTGGGCGGGGGCATTATTTGGATATCTTTTGGTATCGTTTGAAATTTACTTAAAAGATATAAAAAATGTTAATTTTATTTAGTCTTTGGCAAAGCTATCATTGAGATTATAAGAATGAGTTGCCTTAACTAAAATGCTATTTGTCCTGGAGCTAAAAAGCAATATGACGTAAATTCTGTGGCAGTTAATTAGGTTAGGAAGCAAACTCAGAATAATTGGAATTGCAATAGCAAGCAGAGAGAAGACAATGATTTGGGGTAAGCAGGGATTTGGCCTGGGAGATGCAGAAATGTCCCTTGTGGTTACTGCCCACCTTACCTCACAAGAAATACATTCCACATAAAGGGAGAAAAGAAAAAAAATAAAAACAGCTTTATAACCAGATACTTATGGACAAATTACTTTAAAGAGCATGTTTGGCAGTGAAACAAAATGAATAAAATACTCAAAAGTAAAATGCAATATCAAGTACACGATGTAACTGGGTCTAGGTTTAGTCATTGGCTTTGATGTGATGAATTACAAAAAGCTTTTCATGCTAAGACATTCAGAAATGATATAAAATCCACATATTAGTCATGAGTTTTTAGTTTACATGATGTGAAAGAGAAAAAGAAAATGTGAGGTAAAACAAATTTTCTGTGCATGGTTGCATATATGATTATTAAAGAACCAATCCTATGCCTGGCAGTGTTCTTAATTCTAGAGAAATTTTTCAAGTTAGTCATTAACCATATATACTGTATAACTCATCCTATCTTTTGGTGATTATCTCATTACTGGGCCGCAGAGAAATTTAAATAATTAGTTAATACTGAATGAGATGACAATGAACTCACCAACTCTTCCTGAAACAGGTGACTTGACAAAGGTAGTAGCAAGGTTTTATTACACCAAATGGACGAAATACATGCAATCGACTAACAGGGGCCCTCGATTTGTAGCGTCACTCATTGTGTTATTAACAGAGGAAGCCTTGGAAAGCCTCCCTGGGTTTCCAGGATATAGAAATACAACGGGGGCAGAAGTGACTATTGAATGCAACTGTGAACAGTAACCAGAACTTGATCGAGAAGCTGGAAGCACACATTTCAGGCCCGAAGAGGATCGCCAGCTGATAGCACTGCAGCACGCAAAGTGTGGAGCAGCAGTGAAGATGCGAACAAATAGCTGGCTAATCGGAGGCTGCAGAGTACTCTTATGTAAACCGTGAGCTGAATAAATTGGTTGTATTTTTGGCACCATCTTTCTGACAGTTGTTCCAAGTTTAAACTAACAGCAACTTTATCGCGTGTGACTTTCTTGTTGCTTCATTCCCTCCCCACATGCCTGATCTGATTTGATACCAAACATTTGATTTTTGGAAGCCTGGTCCTTTGCGATAAACTATCAAAAGAAGGGGCTTCCAAAACTCAACTTCTGGAAAGTATATATACTTTTTGTTCATTTTGGAGAGTCCTCCCTACAATAAATAAATAATTTAGCTGCTTTTAGCTCATTATTCAGCATGATCTTATTTTTCCTAGGTTCTCTGGATATTTTTGAACGCTGTAATTCTTAGAGCACGCAAAGATGCTATAGTATTTTTGAGAGACCTAAGGCCTAAAAGAACTAGCTTTCTCAATAGTGGCAGTGGTAGTTATTTCACGACAAATCGTCTTGTTTGAAACGCTGAGCACGCATTCCACAAGGTGTGTGCACTCCAGCAGGGACAGATGGCCCCATGTCCTGCACCAGCACTGACAGGTGGGGAGGGCTCCCTGGGGGCTCATCCAGAGGTGGGTCATCCTGAGCTTAATGTCCCCGGGAAAACAGCACCCAGGCAGATTCCTAATGGCAGCCAGTGGAACAAAAGGAAATCATGTCACAAAACAGCCATCCCTGAACAACAATTTCAATTATTAGACTTTTTTCTTTTTTCGACTACTAAAGAGGAAGGCAGAGAAGAGGATGGGAGCAGAGTTCTTAACACGTGTACCTGAGAAATTCCTCGTAGCCAGCATAGTGGTCAAGATGGCGCCCTGTCAGAGCAGTAAGAACACAGCATTAATGTTGCCTCTGCAGATCTGTGACAGCGAACACACAGTTGTTGTGAACAAGTCCCCTAGCCTGCCTTTCGGTCAGGGGATTGTGTCTGTTTTTGTTTCCTAAGAGCAGCAGACCCATGTCTCTCTAAGGCCGGCCCCTCTCCTCAGGTGTGTGGCCAGATTCCGAGCTTTCGACCTATGAGAAGAGGAGCTGAGAATGCATGGCTAGTGGGGTCATCTCTTCCTCGTGGCTTTAATTCCCGGGTAGAGTCCATTCTCCCAACGCCCCAGAGAATAAGACACGTAAAGCCTTTGCTGTTTTCCTCCACTGGCATCGCGCTTCTGCCTCTGCCCACACGCTCCCACTGAGGTCGGCGAGGTCTTACCTTCAGTTTTCTTCTGGCATTAAATTTCTTCAGGCAGTCGACAGTCTCCTGCCTGTGCATCATGGAGGCGACAGTGGAGCGTTGCTGGAGAAGAAAGAGAAACTTAACAGAAGACAGGAAAACAGACTCAGCCTCATACTGTCTTTAGCTGTTCAAAGTGGCGTGAGTGGCACGTACACCCAGTGTCCACGTGAACAGACGGACGTTCTCGTCTGTGGGAGATACCCCCCAGGACCCCTGCAGCTGCAGAGCACCGGACCCTCTGTAAACTGCTTTTCCCGAGACACCCCTGCCTCTGATACAGTTTAACGTACGAGCCAGGCCCAGCTGAAAATAACCACCGTGATGTGAATGTGGCCCGTCTCAGCACAGCTTATTGCGGGTGACACTGTCAGATTAAGGTTGACCCGGGTTAAGCAACACCCCAGAAAACAAAGCTGGCTCCGGGGACTACTGCAGTCGGCTGCAGACCTTCCCTGATCGGGGAAGACGTCTGCCGCAGCCACGTGCGTGTGGCTGCGGCCAGCATTCACCAACAGAAGTATGGAGATGAATGTCAGCAGTGTCCCGTCTCCTCTTCCAGTGTCTGCTGGACTAGCTCTGATCCAGGATCGGCCACTCGCTCCTAGAAAGCTCCGCAGTCGCTATGCTCCCCTCCAGCTGCGCGCTCTTTCCCGGGCCTTCTGAAGCACACGCTCCAGCTACTAAATGTGCAGTCCCGCTCGTGTGGCCATCTGCTGTGCTAATGAAATTTCACTCCCAGATTCCAAACCATCTACTATCTTCCGAAGCTCTCGAATGAGAAATAATCGACTTTGTCTATTCTCCTCTCCTGGCCTGTATTTGCTGACGTCACCCTCGCCTCCCTTCCTGAGGGCTAAGAGACACCGGGAGGGGACCACTCCTGGTGCTGTAACTGTAGGAGGATTTCTTGAGCAAGCTGTGTCCCTCAGGCTTTGCTACTTGAAGCAGTGCTGCTCCCCATGACACAATGTATCACATTCTTTGAAAAGTCATTCATTCGGAGTTTCATTTTTTTTGAGAAAACTGTGTTGAACCCATGGGAAATGAAACTGAAAGTTTTTCATGCAGGCTCCTGAGCGCCTTGGGGACAGTCACTTACACAGATCCAGGGGTGCTTGAGCGCCTCCGAGGCCGTGACACGCTTGGCGGGGTTGATCGTGAGCATCTTGTTGATGAGGTCTTTGGCTTCCGGAGTCACTGTGTCCCACTCTGGTGAGGGGAACTTCAGAGACACAAGTTTACAAAGAGTTTAAAACACAGGTACGCTCAGTGGAATGGGGGGAGAAGCCAATGTTAATCCCTTAAGTAGACTTTCATAAATTGTATTTATATAGGCAAGTCAGTATAGTTTTCTATAATCCCTTGGTGTGAGTGTATGTGTGCGCCTGTAGAAATGCATGTCATATCTGTATACCTACTGTATCTATACATCTATATATACGTACACACAAAAGAACGGTGATAAGGGACAACTACGGACTAAATTTATAATATGTAATTAATACCTTTTAAAATATAGAAAAATAAACCTGTGAATCTTCTAATCCTCTAAGTGTCTGCTTTCATCTGAAAATGAAATCTAAGCTTCCTCATATTTATTTGCAAACATCGATCAAAGCCTGCACATACGTCAGTGTCACCATGCTAGTACGTAAGACATCAGAATGAGGAGTCGCAGGCTTTCCCAGCTTAGGGGAGTGATCACAGAGATGACGAACCAGCCTCGACTCGGGCACCGCTCATCAGTGACTGTGACCGTGCAAACATCAGAGCTGCCTAGAGCCTCAACCAAATTTCCTCTCACTTTTCACAATGGTTAATCTACTTAATTACAAATTTCACCAATGTTGAAAGTCATCAATTCATTACTTCTATCAGTACCGTGTAACTATTTATCCTAAGTTTTCTTACATGAATTGTTTAAGGTCATAAAAAGTACTTCTACATTGAGTTTTTAACTTGCACCTAGAAGGTGGGCTCAGCGTTGCATGCTACTTAAGTGACCTCACTTAGTAAGCATATCTAGACTCCGAGTTCTGACTTCCGAAGGTTATCTGAGGTGAAACCAGAGGTGGTGGTCAATCATATTTATCAAAGGAGAGAAAACAGAATCAACGAGCACAAAAATAAGACATTAAGAGATAATTCTTAAGGCCTTAACTCTTCAGACCTTCATTCACATTCCTCTTTTCACAAATTCTAATTGTAAATTAAATGCATTAGAATTGTGGTTTTCAAATACTTTTCAGTGGTGAAATCCATGCTTCAAATGAAAGCTTGCACACTAGCCAGTTAACCAAATAAGATTTAAAAGGTCAAAATGGATACAGTGGAGAGGTGCTGTATTTATGATGAATCACCGCAGAGTACTGCTGGCGTACACCTTCACGTGACAGGCATCTGAGAACATAATTTAACCAAACAGGTAATCATTTCTGAAGCAAATCTGTTTTCACTTTAATGTCTTAAAATGCACTCCGGTCCAAACATTTCATAAGCAACTTTCTTCTTTGGAGACTTCAAAGTGGCTTCCTCTCAACCCCAGGAGAAAATGGGCTAAAAGGGGAAACAGAAACCAAACGCACAGGCGCATTTCTTACTCTTTATCTCCCTTTTCTTAAGAGAAATTCACAAGGGAAATTTTTGAAAATTATGCCTAAAATAGTTACAAAAATTTGATTCTTCGTCATTAAACAAATCACCCCCCCCCCCACACACACACACAAAGCAATAGGAACATCGATTACATACATCATAAGCTCCAGCCTTGATTTGCTGGTAGAGTCTGTGCTGGTCTTCGTCCCAGAAGGGTGGGTATCCCACCAACAGAATGTAGAGAATGACACCTGGAGGGAAAACGTGAGTGTGTTAAGTGATCTGGGCAATGATACGTCTGTTACAGGCACGTGTCCACAGGGACACTAAGCCACAAGCATCCAAAGAGAAAACGACTGTGAGATAACTGGAGACACACGATCTTCTCTGAAGCAGACATGCTCAAGAGCTCTGAGAAGCTGTGATGGGTCCCGTGGAGGAGCACCGAAGGGCAGCAGCTGAAGACAAGGCCCCGTCTCTGTGGCCTCTAGGCCTAAGCCTGTGACTTGGGACTGTATGTGATCTCCACGCACTCTGGTCTATAAAGGTGCTACGTGATTTTAGTCACTTTTCAGGCTAAAGTTTAAAAGAATTCCTTTTTTATTCTTAGTCCTTTTGTGGGTAATTAGGACATTTTGTTGAATGAGCGTGCTCTGGTTATTAAATTCATGTTCTGAATATCCAGAGTCCCTGGGAGTGTTGATAACAAAGAAATGAAGATTTTTTCCTCTTCAAAGATTTTAGTCTTCCAACGGTTTTGTAATCAAACAATTAAGCCAGTGAGACTACAGAAAAGTATATGTTATAGGAGAGGGGGGAAGGAAGAAGAGTGAAATTGCACATAAAATTCAAATAATTATAATACAACCTACTTTTCCACACATATGTAATTCCTTATGAATTCACTGTACCAACATCTAATTTTTTTTTTTTTAAGTCTTGTACTCACAGGCATTAAACTACCCTTGAAATCATCTGGGGTCTAAATGTCTCCTGGAAGTGTTATGACACAGGAATAGGACCCCTTCTACCTCACTTAAAATTTTTTTTAAGAGAGGAAGGGGAAAGGAAGGGAGAGAAGAAGCATTTCTATTTATTTTGCTTTTTTCCCCATGGCCCTGGGTCATGAACCGGGGTCCTTGGACTTAACATGGTTGACATCCCAGCTGTCTCAGCCACCTGAACCACAAGGGGGCACCCCCTTAGTCCTACTCTATTGCCCTGTGGAAAATCTGTAGCTTCTCCTCTAACTCATTACCTGGGGTAATGTCTGCCATTGCTCTGCCTTCCCCTCTTGCTTTTCTCTTGCTGCCCCCAGTAAACTGGGGGAACGTGGGAGAGGCCTCAGATAGGTAGAAGTGCCCCCCATGCCCTGAGGCTCCTGTTTTCTTACCAGTATGGGTGTGTGTGTGGGGGGGTCTTTTTGTAGTGTCCTAGCCTTTTCTTTGTTAGGGAAATGTTCCCAGCATTGGGAGGTGGGGGTGTGAGGGGAGGAAGATTTAATTGCTCTATACTTTTAGAGCCTCCTTTAGGAAGATCCAGTTCAAACATAGGTTTTTTAGAAACATGTTAATGACATTCTTAAAAGTCAACAAGGCTTTTAAATCAAGACTCAGTTATATCACAAGAGATTTTAAAAGGTGAAGAAAATTGTAATTATATTGGTACCTCACTCGAAACAAAAAAAATATTTCCATTTTCCCTACATTAAAGATTTAATGTGCTCTCACGTAAGTTCATTTTCATATCCGTTATACTCTCGAGGTAACTGCGTCTGACTAAGGAGGGTGACCGCATGGGTGGCTGTCTTCAGTGTTAGCCCTCAGCTGTAGTTTAGAGGGGAAGAGAAGTCAGCTTGTAATGGCCACAGTCTACCTTGAATCTGGACATTTTCCTAATAAACATCTGGACATGGGCTGTTCAAAGCTGTAAAACAGACAGATAGCTGAGACCTTGGAGTCAAGAGGCCTGCCCTGAGGCTTCTGCTGGGAAGGTGGGCGCTCCCTGTGGAGCAGAAGGCTCCAAACATCAGCAGTCATTAAATGTCCACATTCAATTGTTTCCACCTAAATTGTACTAGTAAAACGACACTTGAAAGCCAGAAGACTTGAAAAGACAAATGACATAGGCATGGTGGAGTAGGTTAAATGATGTGACCGAGCCTCCAAGCAGGCTTGAAAAAGTCATGTCTTAAACATTCTGTGCCAATGCTTTTCCTTAGAGGAGCTTGAACAGGACCTGCACACTTCAAAGTTTTTGTGTTCTCCAACTGAGAGACCTGGCTCCTCGCTAGCAAGTTTCCAATTCATGCGTCTATCCTAAAATGGTATCTTTTACTCCTCCATCAGAGGGGGGATAAAGGTTTGTAAAAAGTGTCTTTTTCTCTACCTATAACTAAAGCACTAAAAATGGACAAGACAAAGACTTCATTTTTTTTTTTTTCCAAGATGACTTCAGGGTTGGCGAAAGGACCTTCAGACGCCAGCTGTCTTGTGATGTTGGTTAGCAGCCTCTGGTGGTCCCTACCGAGCTATTGCATGATCAGTGTGACATCATGCTCTTCTAATCTAAGTCCTTCATCTTTGGATGGAGAGCAACTTATTCATTAACTAGTTATTGGGAGGCACAGTTCATAAAGGGAAAGCAGGGTAGCTGACTTTTTTCCTTTATGAGTTTTCAAAAGAATGCCATCCTGCAAAGGTTAGGATTTGTTGTATTTGGCTTGTCATTATGAATGGATGCATTTAAACTTAAGTGATGTGCTTGAATCTATTATACTATTTTTCTTATTGAACTTCTACGTGTCCCATTTTCAATCAGCAGAAGCCTCTTTAAGTTGGCTCCTGAGCCCTAATAATAAGAACTCGGTGCTTTTTAAAAGTTTCCTTCTTTCTGGCCTGACAAAGTGGATCATCTTGTACTTCTCCTGACTTGGACTTGGAGTCAGTCACCTCTACAAGGAGTCCTGGTTCCTGAGAGTAAACAGTAAGTTGAGGCCAAGATGGGCTCCTTACAGTGGGGCTTAAATAAACTGAAGAATGAGGATGGAGGTGGGTGGGGAGAGGAGGAGAGAGACTGACCTAAGAGACGAAACTACTAGCAAAATGGTGAGACAAGAGGGTACAGTTAGCAAGCACTGCTGGAGATTTGCTGATTATCATGTTAATTCATTATTAATTATTATATTAACAATTTTAATTTTGATATTATTGTCATGCTTTAAACAGAGCTCTTTTAAAGACATACATTCAAGTATGGCTATCTTGCTAGATACCGGGATTTGACTAAAATAATCTTGGGGTGGAGGAAATAGAGGGGTTGACAAAATAAAATAAGATTAGTCATAAGTCCATTATACTGTTCGCTAATGTTGTGTTTCACATTTTCTATTAACAGAAATTTTAAGCACTGTTTTGGTACACTCAGTTCCACATAACATTTAAAAAAGAAAGCTCAAACGAGTTTTCATTATCTATGCATATATTTGTGCTTGGAGATGCTAGAGATGCTTGATTAATGAGTAAGAAGCACTGATTACTCATTAGGTAGGGATGACAGGATCAAGAGCATTCAAAACTGATTACAAGTTAAAGTTAGAAAAGTGATTCAACCTATAATCACATTAATGATTAAAATATTCTAAAGGCTGTTCTTATGAAAGGAGAAATGAGGAAGCAATGTTGAACAACTCAGAAATCAGGAGGAAGTTAATGGAAAGATCTAACAAGACATTCACTTAATGTTCTCAGCGAATAAGGAATATATACTATGAGATGGCTTGCCATGTGCACATGAGTTTGACAGTGCACAATGAACTACAAGAGGAGTAAGTATGGCGCTCTACAACCTCGTAAATCTTTATGCAGCAAAATCACCACATAATTCAAATAGGGAAAGCGCTCAGTTAACACTTGGGACCTAGGAGGCCAATGGTGGGCAGAATAAAGATCAAGAAGTTCAAGGCCAGCAAGATGGGAAGTTACTTTTCAACAATGGAAACTGTGCCCTGTCCTGGGGGTGGCAAACTCGTAGGCCCCAGCCACAGGCAGGCGTCAGATGGGAAAGTCTGAGCCCACAGTGTCACCAATGGGGCGGGAACTGACCGAGGGCACGTGTCCATCTGTCCAGCAGTCACAGCTGTTACATAAGAATTGACAAGTCTTGCTAGCTCTCTATTCCTTCAGAGAAGCCAGAAGCTGATCACTTTAAAAGGTATCCCCTAGCTTCGCCCTGTGGCTCAGGCGGCTAAGGTACAGACTTTGAAAGCCAGGAACCTTGCTCAAGACCCATTGCTGGGAATGGGCAAAAAAAAAAAGATGAAAAGAATTTCCTAATAATAAATTATAAAGATCAAAAATAAATGTCAATACCCTCCAAAACAAAAAGGGTCCACCACTTGGTCAAAGCATCTGCAGACCACCTGTTTACAACCTCGATGCTATTGTGTAAGACCCCTCAACTTTGCCACACTCAGGAAATTTGTAAGCAGCTCAGGTGATGCTGCTCAAAGTTGGTGCACATCAGAATTTCTGGTAAGCCTGTTAAAAATGCCAATTCCTGAGCCTCCCACGGAGAATCCTTTCGGTGGTTCTTGGGTAGATGGATGGTCCACCGTTGAAAAACATCAGGTTAGAGAAACCGTAAATAAAGACTACATCTAGAGAGAAGTAAGACGGTGTGTTAGTCCAGAGGAAGAGGACACTGGTGGAGATGATGACTGGGAGCAGGGCTCCATAGGGCACAGAGGATGAAGGCAAAGGGTCTTCTAACGGGGAGAACAAGGTAATCACAGACTTGGAATTGCTGGAGATTTCAAATGATAAATACTTGGAGGTGGACTTTTCCCAGAAACCTAAACTGACCTTGCAAGACAAGAAATCCCTAACATTCTCAAGGTTTACCAAAAGTCATGGTATGTTGTGTGACAGCCGCTAATTTATTCTCCCTCCCAACTGTCTGAGCGGTAGCAATTCAGGTAGAGATGTCGTAAGACAAGTGTATGTATGCGTGCACGGCTATGTTTTCTTCCGAGAGACAGCGGGGCCATGCTGGAGTCACTCGTGCTAACCCTCATCACTAAAGGGAGACAAAAGACCTAACAACTTTAGTTGTAATCACTCCCAGGAATGGAGGGTTAACCCAGTCAACATTCGAGAGGGAGTCAGCTTGCGGGACTCCTGGGGTCCCCAGAGGAAGGAGAACGCGCCACAAACAGCTGTGCACGAGTGTCCTTTCTTCTCCCACCCGCCCCACTCCCAGAAGATTTCATTCTGTCCAGCCCTTCAAAGCTCCTTTCTCTTTGACAGAAGGGACACTGCCTAGCTCATGAATCACAGAGATCTTCAAAATTTACCCGTTTTTTTTTTTAAAGTGTGTACACTTATGTGTACTTATTTGTTTAAGGTCAAGTTGTAGAAAGAAGTTCTGTCAAAATCCAGTGATGTGGTGACATCTGTAAACAAACTGTGCTTATCCATTAGGGAATTATGGAATCTCAAGTGTTCGCATGCGCACACACCCAAGAAAGCGATCAAAATCAATTTTCTGTTGTTGATGGGAGAACACAGGGCTTCTGCTGCTTACCTTCCAGTAATGGGTAACTTGGTTTCAAAGGCCGAGTACAAGTCAGATCATATTCTGTGCCAGGTCACAACAACAGGGAACAGGGGTATTTGATATTTCTTGTGTACAGATAATTGCACATTTGTAATCACGCACAGACACCTTGTAGCCATTATTCCAGAGCTGTACTTCACTCTGCTCTCTGTCAACTGTCAAAACGACAGAGAATCTGCCACGGTGGGCGCTCATAGCCTAATTCACCAGGAAGACTCACTGCCATTCCTTCTGCTCAGTGTTCTGTCCAGAATTTCCTTTGCCTTCTCGGTAGTGTCGTTTCTTACGGGGTCAGCCAGTGTCTAGCCCTGAAAAGAAGTCGCTATTCAACTGGCAAGAGCTAGTGCTGAGCGATGGTTGAAGAAGCGTCTCTCGAGAGAGGCCACAAGCTGTCTACTATCAAATGCTGTGTAGATATGATCTTGGTGGCGACTGCAGGGGGAAGTGAGGGAAAGGCAACGGCTTAGAAAGGACAGGAGCACTCGTGTCACCTAAGTAAGGTGACATACAATAAGAGAACAGAACAATATCCAAGTTCAAGCAGTGACTCAGAAATGTTGACAACAGGCAGAAAAAATCTATTGCGTTGTTCCCGACAGTGGCCATTCCTCCCAAATACACGACACTGGACTAAGATATTTGTGTCGACGGTCATCCCACGTGCACGTGCGGCCATGGCGAAAAGCTGCACACAATCTCTAAAGGAACTGGGAGCTGGCAGCAGAGATTCCTGGAATACTGCACCGTTTGTCACGAAAGGATTTGGCTGGTGCTAGAGGCTGGTGAATAAAGGTAAGACTAAAGTGAGCAACAAGAAAGCGGGTGCAGCTTATGGGAGCCGCCCTGTGACTAGGCTTCTAGTCTCATGGGCGTGTCTGTGTGTACGCAGGCAGTGTCTACCTACCCAATTTTAACTGAGTGTTGAAGAATATTACACAGTTCACACAACGAACAGGGAAACAACTCTTTGCCACCTATCTTTTTCTCCCTCTTCTACCAGGAAAGTCAAAGCTTTGCCCCTGTAAGCTTCTTCACATTTCACAGAGGAAAATCCTGAGGCTGGGAAGCCACCATTCTGTAGAAAGACAAGCAACACCAACTGTGCTAGACAAATACACTCAGAAAATCCAGAAACCAAGTGTACTCAAATGTATCATCATCTTATTCACAGCGCGCAAGTGAGTCTGGTGAGTCGGAGACAGTGAGTCTACATCCTGATGGCAGGTCCGAGCATTAACCATCCAGCCTCCTGGGATCCGCTCAGAGCCACGGATCAGACGGGCCGGGGAGGGCTGCACACTCAGTTATGCTGGACTTTCATCACGACTGCTCCGTAGCAGAGGAAGACTAATCCCGTGCACAAAGCGACACCTTGGGGGGTTTCTTTTGAAAGGCTCTGATAGTCTTCAGTAACAATGAAATCGGTAGATTGTGAAAATATGTTTTTAAAGCAAAACCCAAATCAATGGTTTCTTTAAATCATTTAAATGAATAAAACAGGATTTAAGAGCAGTGATGTTGCTCCACAATAACATTATTTTTGCAGAAATAAAAGGCATGCAAGAAGAGAATCTAAAAAAAAAAGATCTAAGAATCTAAAAGTGAACAAAGAAAGCAGAGAAGTATTTGGGATTCAAGTCAGATGACGGCATAATAGGCAGCTGATGAGCAGGACAAAACTGCTGAGTCATCTATTAAAAGTGTGGTTAACACACCATTTAAAACAGAAGTAAAACTATTCAAATATCTTACAATATACTTAACAAAGGAGGTGGAAGACCTGTACAATGAAAACAAGTCCTTCTTTAAAGAAATAGAGGAGGATGCAAAGAGATAGAAAGACATGTCCTGTTCACGGCTGGGAAGAATCAACATCATTAAAATGACCATCTTACCCAAAGCAAAATACAGATTTCATGCAATCCCCATTGAAGTCCCTTGGGCTTATTTCCAGGAAATAGAACAGAAAATCTTAAAATCTGACCCACGTTCAAGGTCCATGTGCAGCACCCCGCTAGTCAATCCTCCATCCCGCACACCTGTGACCACCTGCCTTTTAGGGGGCCGTTTGCTGCATTTGAAATTCATCAGCAGAAACAGACCAGTGATGGGAGCTGACCTGTGGCAATGGAGCTCTGTGAGTTTCCTGCCCTTAACATTTAGACTTCAGCAGGGACATCATGAGACAATGTTCTAAGTCAAAGACATGTCAAATGTTGGGTTCATGCCTAGAAGACACTCTAAGGTGGGCAGGAGGGTGGGAGACAGAGCCTGGGCAGACCTAAGACCTTACCTTTAATTGAACGATGATTCTAAGCTTCTGGAATAACAATTATTGTTTTCATTCGAATTGCTTCACAAATTCTAAAATGTCTCCTCACAATTGCCTTTCTAAGCCAGGCCATTAACACTGAAAGTTTAAGAAACACCCAGTTGAAGATCACATACCAAGTGCAATTGCTAATGACTTAAGCCAACAAGAAATATAATGTGGGATAATGTATTTCTATTCTACACAGTTGTGGTGATTTGTATGGTTAAAGAAAATAAAATCTAAAAGTTATTTTCAGAATCTAAGTGTTTTAGTCATCAATTCCTTCCAAGCTGGCTGACAAACAAACTCTGGTACAGATCTGGAGGTCAAACTATTTATAGAACCAACTTGATGTCCTAGCTTCTGTGAAGAACCCTAGTACGAAAGTATTTCTGAGTACCCCATCGAACTCCTTATTTCACTGCCTCACCTATTTGAAGAATATGTAAACACAGAGAGCTTTGTAGGACAGCCAGGATGGACATCCTCTCTGCATGCATCTGAGTCTGTGCAAGATACCTATGTGACTGGAATTCGTTGCAAAAGGCCTAAATCAGAGCTGAGTTCTCAGAGACAATTTTATTCTTTCCAAGGTCTGTTTTCCTCTTATTCCCAGCCCAGCATCTTGGGGAAACAGAATGTCGGTGTAAGAGCTGGTTGACGGACAGGAGCACATGTGCTCAGCCACTGTGGGGTAGCTGTGTCCCTGCTCTCAACGCTCCCCCACACTGATAACACTAGCATTACCTGGGGACTAACTGGCAAAAATAAGGTTCGCACCCCGACCTGCTGAACCAGAAATGCCTCCGTGTGTGCTCTGCCTGGCCCCCCGGGTGTCAGGGTGGCAGGCTGACATCTGAACTTCCATTCTGCGTTGGCCCTTAGAAAGCATCAATGTCACATGTAAAGGACAGCTAGTTTTAATGACAGCAATGCGAGTGTGCTATAAAATTCAAAGGAAGAAACAGTTCTTACCACACGCCCACATGTCCACTGGCTTCCCATAAGGATCTTTCCGTAACACCTCTGGGGACAGATATCCAGGTGTGCCAGCAAAGCCTAGAGAAGACAGAGGGGTGAGTCACAGCTGTGCTGGCAAAACCAATGTGAGATGGGAGATCCTTGGGGGCTTTCTCACTGGATCTGTCTGTCAAAATACAGCCGGGCACTCAGAGTCATAGAGTAACGTCAACTAGTTTCTCTCCAGAATGACAGCATTAATCCATCCCGGATTGTAGCTTATTAGAAAAAATAAACACACATTCATCTCTTTCCCAGATATGAAAGCTCATCGACTGTATTAGATGGTTAGTTAATGGTGTTACTAAGACTGCTTGGTTAGCGGTTCTTATTCTCGTTTACAGGGGAATTAAAACTAAACCTGTGAAAAGGATCAGGAGAGGCCACCCCCAAACACACCACTTCGGTGTACAGATGATGTTGAGCTGACGGCAAGGAAACAGAGCAGATGCAGGGTGGGGTCCTTTCTCTGCGCTAGAAGCTGACATTCCTGTGAGGAGGGCCCTCTGGGTCGCCGGAGGAGCGGGACATATTACCACGGGAGATACCCAGTTGAGTCTGCACAGCCCTGTATCTGTCCACCCCTGGATCTATCCTTTCTGTGGGTCTTCATAAGAAGGCCACTGTGCACGTAAAAATTAAAATATGAACATCAAATAAAATTTGCATGTTTTTCTCTAGTAGTTTATCATTTGCTATTTCTATTTACAGGACCCAGCCATAGACCTAAGAGGGGAGGAAAGACTTTTCCTACAATTGCAAAGAAATACGGAAAACGAAATAAGAGAGGGTTAGAACACTGCAAGGAATGATAATTGCAATGAAACCTGAAAGACTTACTATGATAACCATTCACCTATAAATCAGAAGGACCCAAAACACAGACCCGATACACAAATTTAAGGCAAATTTTCAGGAAATATTTTCTGAAACAGTTTGTGCAGACAGGGGATGGGGCTGAGAGTAACTGAAGAACTCAGTGAGAGAAGAAATAAGTCAAAAGTATGTCAAAGAGTTCAACGTGTGCTGATAAATCATTCGTATGTAGTTAAAACTGGCAACTAGAGAAGACTCGGGAATTTCCAGATGACTCACTATTGAACAAGTATAACTAGATATGTGCAAAAGTTTCAGGTGACATAAATCAGTTTAGAATCTAACAATGTACACTTAATCACTATCTAGCTAAAATCTAGAGTAAAAGATTTCTCTTATTTCTGAAGACTTCAGATAAACATTTTTACCTTAAAAATAGCAAAAGCAGCTTCTCATTTGGCTGTTCTGTTGAAAGGCATACACACAAACTGGAAACGTGTCTTTAACAGGATGTGTGGCCAGGGATTCCTCGGACCACACTGCTGAAGCACCTTGTGTGTCTACTGGGAATCAAAATGCCCCCAAAGGGCACTTTTCTCCCGTCTCCACCACCAATTTATCTACATGTTAAGTACAAACAACGTGCGGAGGAATAAAGAGCTTATATAGGTATAATTGCCACGTTGCTTCTCTGAAGAAAATTACATTAGACAATGAGGCAAAGGATTTGGGATGTCACCTTTCCTCTCCATTTTCATTACTTTCTGGTTCCAGTGTTTTAGAGGAAGATGGCACAATCAGATGGGATTCCAAAGACAGACCCATGCGATGCACTTTAACCTTTACAAGGGGCATAAGCAGATGCACCTGAAACGCTTGGTGGCTGGGAGGAGAAACCTGTGTGGAGCCATCCCGGCCCCACCTCCGGAGCCTCAGTGCTGTCTGGGGGAGAGAAGAGCTGCTGGGGAGCTCCCGGCGCCATGCTGGCTCTCATTCCAGCAGTCCCCCTCCACTCGCACCTCCACTGGGTAACCCCTGTCAGATGTCAAGACCAGATTGAAGGCCAAAATCCTGACCTGCACTTCTGCACTTTATCATCCACAGAATTCCTTTCTACCTCTGAGCACTTCACCTGAGAATCTCTCCCTCTCTCTCTGTCTCTCTCTCTGTCTTTCTCTCTCAGGAAAGGTGCAGGCAGGCAGGATGACAGAAGAGGAAAAAGCATTTTTATTCAGTTATTCACACTGGTTGTTCCCACCCCGACCCCCTCAAATTCAGGCATGTGTGGCCTGTGCTCCTTCGGAGGCGAATGACCTAACCACTACTCTACAGGGTGTGTCAAAAATCTCTTTCAGGTCCTTGAAAGCAGACATCTCCTCACCCCTGATGTTATTTTTTCTGTTCCTCAAACCCTCAATTTTCTTCTCTTTTAACAGATTATGGCTCTAAATTATTCCTATCTTAGAGATCTTAGCTAAACAGAGTTCTCTGTGGCCCTTCCTTACTCTGACTTTGAACCACCCTTTCATAGACACTCCATGCCCTCCTGCTAGCACTAATCCACCTGAACGGATGTCATAATCACTCAGTGGACTACGTGGCCTGGACAGCAGGCAAAGCTATTTCCTCTGGGTACAAAAGACAGGAAAGTCGGTCACTACGTAAGTAAGAAGCAATATACCTTGCATGTAAATTATGGCAAGTCTTTTCTGAAGACTAAACGATCAAGAGAACACCATCACTTTCACTCTTACTTCATCTAAGCCCCATCTGAGCAGTCAGTGGGGCCTGTCCCCTAAGATCCTGACTCAAATTTAAAGCAGCAAAATGCACACAAGTGTTCTGTGCAGTGTGTTCCCATGGACAGAAACTCGAAGGGCAAGACGGCTAAGACCTTCTTTAGCAGAAGACTGAAGCCATCAGATTCCCGTTTATCCCGATACAGGTGGCCAGCAGGAATTAGCATGTTTCTCACTGAAGAGCTGACAGGAATGTCACAACAGGAAACAGAGTACTCTTGGAAACATATCCACTGACATGTATCGCCATTAAGAAAACCTTACTATTTATAAGAGAAGACATAGAAGCAATTTAGCAAAAGAGTTCTTCCATGAAGACTGTGCTCAGTCAACAACAAAAAACCAGAAACATATTGCAAATGGTATTTCCAGTCCCACAAGAGAAACGGGCGATATTTGGATACTTCTCTTTGGTCAATTTTCTAACCCTCCTAAGGGTGTTACTTCCAGCATCTAGGGGGCCAGGATTCAAACAGTTCAGGGATAGGGAGACGGGAATGTGGGAAACACAAATGACTGAACTTGATCATGAGAATTTTTGAAAACACCCAACATGCTAAAACAGCTTCTATAAAGCCTCAAATATTTTATTTATAATAAAGCTCTTATTTTTATTAAAATTATGCAAAACCCTCAAACTTTGAGACTATATATAATGAAGAAAATGTTCTACTCCTTTCTTATCACAGCCTCCTTCCCACCAATATTGATATTATCTTTTAAAAGATAAAATCAAATACATAAAACTGAATAAGTAACACAAGTCATTCATATGAAAGCACTCCTGAAATCTAAAACACATCTGCAAGTAACCTCAAAAGAAATGGAGCACAGCATGTCTCCTTATTCCTCAGGCTACAATGAGAATTTACCTGAGCTTGAGTAG
>RJWH01004514.1:0-104422 GCA_004363575.1 Solenodon paradoxus | reverse complement strand
TTTTTGTGTATGGTGTTACTAGTAGTCTAGTTTCAACCTTTTACATGTGACTGTCCAGTTCGCCCAGCACCATTTATTAAAGAGGCTGAAGGACACTTTCAGTAAGGAAACTAGGGAAAGAGTTCTAGCTCTATACTAACTTACAGAGCAAGGCATTCTTGAACACAAATATATAAATTAGTATTGATAATATCTCACTTTTTCTGGAAAAGTTATAAACCAGGTTATGAAAACTATTCTTTCAATGTGAACCACATTGAAATATAGTTTAAGACAATTAAATAAAAATGTCAAAATATTGATGGGACCTACATGTGCCTATTAGAATTTAAATTTCACCAGAGCAGCCTTAGTTAGGCACTAGAATATGTCCCAGAGGTAGTGATTTTAAATGCATGCTCACTTTTTATCACTATAAATAATTTACCAGGATAAGTAAGAAAATGAATGTTAAATACACTAATAATAATCCCTTCTAATGGATTAAATCATGCACAGAGTGGCAATGTGAGATACTTTATTGTGAGGCTAATTTAAAATGCCAAAAGTTAAATGAGGTTTTAGAATAAAACCACCTGAATTCTATGAGAGCAACTACTGACCAGCATGAAATGTGTTGTAAAAATGTACATGAGGAATTAAGGGAAGAACTCATCTCTCTCATCATATTTTTGATTCTTAACCAACTACAATGATTTGTTTCACATTCTTGTTTATTTTCTCTGGCAGTAAGTTCTTGCTCATTTCGATGAATGTCAGTTTCCTAACAATCATCATGTAGGTAAGAGGCCAACTGTTCCTCTAGCTGTGCAAAATAGAGACAGTAACTGCTAGGCATTTGAGGCTACCAGCTTTGGGACAACTCACAAATGTATTTTCATTTTTAAATTCAGTTGAATATCTATTTGATGCATAGGTTACCTTAGGACGGTACTGGTTTATTATTGAGGGATTCTTTTTGTACTCATATTGGTGTGCTTGTAACTCTTGTAAATAGAGGAGTTTTGTATTTTTTAGCCTGGTTTAACCTTTAACTGTAAAGTTCATTCATTTATATTTATTAGGATTAATTATATTTGTATAAATTACCATCTTACTTCTTCTTTTACATATCTCTCCATTATTTCACTTTTTCTGTATCTTTGACATTAAACTGTGTTTTTTAAATTATGTTACACTATGACTTTAGTAGATAACATAAACTTTTGGCAGATATATTTACCTTAAAGTTGTATTAGTCAGTATGTCTATTGCCTGTGCTGTGACACATGGAACTTAGAAAATTTTAAATCGATTACCATAGATCTCATCCTACTTATTGTTGTCCCATATTTTAATTCCAGCATTCCTTTCTCCACAAATTAAGTATTCTTTTTGCTTCATATAGGTTATGTGGATCTATATTGTCCACATGGTTACCAAATTCTTTGTTCAAAGAATCTTATAATTCCAACTTTACTTCTGTGATTATTTTCTATCTTATGGAAATAGCATCAGATGCTTGTGGTCATTTTTCCCAAGTGAAGATCTGTTGGTAGCAAACGTATTCAAACATAGGCTACCTAAAAGGTGTTTTAGTTTTTCTTTTATATTTACTAATATTTTATTTGGAATGATTTCAAACACAGAAACAATGCAATAAGATACAAGTGATTCATATATATACTCAATGTCCATATTCCTCACTTGTTTGTTTTACTAGATGTGCTTTGTCATTTTCTCTCTGTCCTCACTTTTAGCATTAAATTTACTACTATGTTGACGTTTGTTCTTGCTATTATATGAGAACATTAAAGAAGGCACCTTGGCAAGCAACCAAACGTACTCATCCACTAGGACTGGACAGATGAATGAGCATAGCAAATGGGCAGTAATGCTGCTTTAGAGGTGAAATGCCTCTCAGGTTCAGTGTCTCCTCATTTATCAGAAATTTAGAGTAACAGATCATCTGGAAAAGCTCACAGCACACATTTTCTCAGTCCTTTGGCTCGAACTTGGGCACTACATCAGGAACCAAGAAGAGTTGGTTTCAAGTATGATGTAGTTGTCTTGTCTATTGATCAAGAGGCTGTATTTAGTAACTTGTATCTTATCATGTTACATCATTTATCTCAAAATATGTCCGTGGTATTTAGTCTACAGTGCGTATGGTTTTTACTAGAACAGGAGAAATTGTGAGAAGAGAAACCAAAGGTTAGAGCCTCAGAATACCAACCTGGCTTAGACTAGTATTAGAAGCAAATGAGGTAACAGAAGATTTTGACACTTGATTTCTGCCCTATGTGTAGTAGTTCTATGAATTGCTTATAACAGTGCTCATCAGTAATATTCCTTCACGATTACATACGAGATGAAACTGTGAATGTGAGCAGTTCCCAGATTAAATAACAATGAATACTGTTTTAGAAATCTTGAAAACTTGAGAATGAGTATATTTTAAGATGACTCTATCTGCATTGTTGTTTAGTATGTGTTTATCATTCTTTTAATGAAATTTATTACACAACAAAATGTTAAACATGGTAAAAAAGAACTCTAGTCAGAAAGTAAAACGGTCATCAAAAATTTGATTTTCTTGGGATTGTAAAAATATCCAACTGCTTTAAAACTTGTTATTTTAGTTTTTAATTCAGTAATGCATTTTAACACCCTCAAAATATTGCTTAGTATCATAATCACACTACTGAAGGGCATCTTTTATCCTGTTATACTTGGTAAAATCCAGTCAGCACTTAAAGAAGGATATTTGATTACCTTGTTGAATAAGCAAATTATTTATTAAAATATGGTCATCGTTCTCTAATAAAGCTTCAGTCTAACTTGCATGTAATCTGAATGATCCAGTTTCAGCTCCTATAAACCCAAGTCAATATAATGGATTTTACTAGTATATCCAGCAATAGTTTCGTATTTTGAGTACATCATTTAACTATTTTTAATTTTTGATACATTCGGAAAAGTTTGATTTATGTTAAGATTCACCAAAGTTACCAGCATTGGCCTGCCATGTTATTTATGACTGAATTATTTATGACATGAATGCATGGTTCACAGTCCAGGAAATCATTAATCGGCTTCCTGTGTTCAGACTCCCATCTGAATGTTACTAAGGTTTGATTAGTTATTTTCAAGAATTTTTTTGTGCATTCCGTGAGGTGAAATTCCAAAACCAGAATGAATGCATTTTTCAAAGCTTTGACAGAAGAGAGAATTCTTCGCATTTGTGAAATTGTGGTAGTCGTGGATGATTTTCAAGTGAGGTGGCCACTATTACCTATCCAGTTTCTTATCTAGTAGCGTCACTCCACCAGAGTCTGAGTGGTTGTAATGCAATAGTGAGCTGAGTGATGGTGATATTCTCATAAAAGAGGTTATTCAACAGATTAGTTGAGTTAGAGGGTGCTGTTCAATAAATGGGAGTCTGTATCTCATGGATCCAGACACAACACTGGTTCCCTCAGATATGTCTGCATCGCCAAGCTCATGCCTTCAAGTCTGTGGGGAATCCAGATACCTGGGTCCATCTGTCACACACATACAAAACAAAAAACAAACAAACAAAAAAAAACAAAAACACTAACAGTATTTCTGAGTGACTGCTTCTAGGGAAGTTGAATGCATGTTAGAACCATGCCTTTTTATTTAGGCAAACTCCTTCAGTCTCTTGCTTTTCCTTTATTGCCTTTTCCTGGTTACGAAACACTCACATTAGCTGTTGGTATTTTCTCTTCTTAAAAACACCATGTTTTATTCACCAGCTCAACTCTCCTTGTGTCAAAACCTCTAAACTGCCCATTTGAACTTTGGATAACTGCAGCTTCCTTCCAGCTACTGATAACTGTCACTCCATAACCTCATGACCAGGCATCATCCGCAGGGAATAAATAAGAAGAGCTCGCTGAAGACCTCTCTTGCTATTAAATCATGTCTATAGAGAAGCATCTCTAATGAACTTCTTGGTCATGAGAACATTCCTGATGCCTTCAAGGACTAGTGCTTCCTCTGACCCAGGGTGTGAGGATTATGGACTCAGTGTATTAATTCACCAGCCTCACTGCTTCAGCCTGGTTATCCCTCTCTGCTGACAGTCAGGCTTCGGTTTAAGCATTCGCATTGACTTAACCTTAACTATCATCTTCTCAGCCAAGTTAGCAGTGAAGGCGCCTCTTCCCTGAGGATCCTTTCCAGGGTATTATCACTCATGTACCAAGAAATCCCTCCTAAAAAATGAATTCATGCTTATACAGTCTTAAATGTTTTGGCCACCTTACACCCTTGCAAATTTCATTCCAGGTGTGTTTATCCTGCTCCTACCTGCAATGCTCCAATTTTCTTTCCTCTCATGTCAAGTCCCAGCATGTTCCCAGGCAGGCTACAGTGGGATTTACCCCCTAGACAAGGGCCTTATAGTCACAAAAGTAAGTGGGTAAAAATTCTGAAAAATTCTGAGGGGCGTATATGTTCACTCATGGAGAAAGCGCTAATATTTTCTAGAAGAGAAGAAATGCTCTTGCATATTTGGAAAGAAGGGCCATCTCTGCAATTCAGAGGGCCAAAGTGGTTTACAAAGGTAATAGCGTTAGGAGTATTCATTAACATAACCGCATCCATGTTTCAGGGTCTCAGGTCTTTTTTCAACAACTGGGGTCCTAAGTTTCCCTTAGACCTGCGGAAGCTGAGCATTCAAACATCTTTAGAGCTATGCGACTCTAACTGGTAGGCATCATCAAGTTCCAGAACTATGTCATTTTGTCCTTGATTGTGATGACTTGTGGAGCACGCCTACCTCTGGAATAATTCCTGATCTCAAGTAACAGGGTACTTCGACTGAGCAGACCAGGATCATGTGCACTGGAGTCAGGGCAGGAGTTAGTATAGCCTGGAAGAAATGGACTGGCACGGGGGGTTGATTTATCATTCAGAGACAAAAGATTTGTACAAAAGGGATTGCTAGTCAGGAAACCGGAAAATATGTTTTTTTAATTACTGTAGGTTGTGATTACTACATGTACATTTTATCTGTTCTGAATGTCTTAGAGTGAAAATTATGTCTTTTTTTAAAAGACCTCCAAGAAAATACAAATTTTGGACAAAAAAACTCACCTCACATCTGAGAATCAAGAATTTCTTTCAACAACAGGTCTTACATTTGTCTCCTAGAACCTGAAACACAGGGTCACTCAGGAAACTGGAGAAAAGAGGGAAAGGCCTAGCTTACCTTACATAAGCTGTCAACATACTCCTGTGATGAAACCATCAGTTGTCAGCCAACTGTGTGAAGGGGCCCCTGAGAAGAATATGAAGATCTCAACTAAAAATCAATTCCAGGAAGAGCTCATGGTATGTCCAGATCATGTACATGAGGTTACTGAAGAAAATAAAGAAAAATTGCCATAAGGAAAGCGGTGATAAATTAAACAGAGGCAAAGTAGCTAATCAATATATGCAGCATAGGAATGGCTGTGCCTCTTCCTGCTCAGTCATAGGGGAGGGGAGGGCAGGCTCTCAGTAGCCTCAATCCAGTTCACGCCAGCCTCCTTTGGGGCCGACCCAGTTCTTTCTGGACTGCTTGCTGCCACTTAGCTCCTAGAGTACCATCAGGACTGGGAGGCCTTGGTGGGATAAGTGTGGTGGGGCATGATGACCACAGGTGACTCCAAGAGTTTGGCAGGAGGATGGAGGCACCTCCAGTCCAGGTTTCTGTTCTCGCCCCTGTTCCATCCCCATCCTTATCCACAGCAGGCTAGGACATTGGGGAAAGCACAGCTAGGAAGTCCAGGGACCATGGTGCCAGGGCCAGCACAGGATTCGTCTTTGCACTCAACCCACGCAATAGCACCTGTTCACCCACCGCTCCCATAATCCTTACAGCCCACCCACGTCCCGGTATCCAAGCACAGCCAGCCATCTGCTAATGTCCCACCCACGCATGCCCATCACAGGCGCACACCCAGCACGTCGCCAAACCACGCCCGCCAACGGGCATCCGGTCCAGTGACCAAGGTGCACAGAGCTAGTGTAGGAGTCCCCTGCGCACCCAAAGCACCTGTCTCCACGACCGCAAGCAACCCGCCTCTCAGGCGCCCGGAGTTCTGCTGTCCGCTCACGCCTCGCTGCAGGCACCGCCCAGCCGTAAGCTGCCCGCGCACTGCCACCGGGCATGCCCCACCCCACCTTCCGCGTACAACGCGCCACCTCCCCAGGCACCACTGCCCTATACCCTACCGCCTGCGCCTGCTCAAACCCAAACCCTGCTGCGCACAACTGGTTGCACCCCTTTCTTCGCACCACTGCTGGATGAATCCCCGCAGCCTACATCACCAAACCCCAACTTCCTGCAGGTTGCTGGGTTGCCCGCCCACCAACCAGCTCAAGCCCTGCTGCCCCAGGGACCAGGGAGCACAGGGGAAACGCTGCACGCATCTCTCTGCCTATTCCCAGCACCCTGTCACCAAAGGGCCACCTGATGGCAGGGATGCCTGAAGGAGCTGCCAGGAAAGACCCAGGAAGGAGGCCTAGTGGTTGGATAGACAGCACAACTCAAGGTAATATCCGCACCTTCAGACCTATCCTCCCCAGATCCAGACCTGTGACTTGGAATGCTGATTGAGGACACCCGTGGGCCAGATGGGTTCCTGTCACTGGGAGGCGTTCTGATACTCACTATTTAACCAACTTTTCCCACTTTTTTAATAGGAAGGGTGAAGGCAGAAATGAAGGGGAGTGGGTACCTAGGCAGGAGGAGAGAGCAGGAAGAAGTGTCTTTATTTTGTTTGTGTTTATTTGTTCACACTGGGCGCTTCCCCTTTGGCCTAGACTGGAATCCTGGAGTGCGTGGCTGCCTATTTTTGAGGCGATTGGCCAGCCACTGCTCCACCAGAGTACCCCTAAGTAAGTTTTAAGACCATGAAGAGATACCAGGAAGAGATCAAATTGAATTCAGGTTGAAAATATGATGAACATCTTCATCTGCTCAACTTTTTGAAAATTAAAGGCACAACAGAATTTGGGTGGTGCAGGTACATCTGGTTACCTGCTTAGTTAGCATCAGTCCCCCAGGAGCGGTCCCAAAGCCTGTCCCTTTGTGCTGGGTTTGCTTGTTCACTCCGGCTCTCATTATTATCTGGTTCTTAGATCCTTTGTGGCTAATGTTAGTTCGCGTTTTCATAACTGGGGCTCTGGGGCCACTCCCAGTACCGCTGCTGCTACTTGCGAAGGCTGTTCCCCAAATGCCTAAGCATAACCTAGTGGAAACTGCCCTTCTCCGCTCCGTTCTACATGTTTTAAATTTTTCTCAACTGATTTTATTACTATTTGAAATTTAACTTCAGGTAGGTGTGCCTGTGTATTTGTTCTATTCAATACTAATAACTCACTTGTAAATGCATTAACTTTTCAAAGAGAGGCAATTACTTTTTTAGATTTAGTGGAATTCAGAGTTGACCTAGTTACTAATTTTGTTCTCTTAGTTGAAATTACAATTCAGTTAAATCAAGTACAACAAATCAAATAATTTCACTTGTTTCTTAAGAGCAATTTTTATTTCTAGCTTACTGTATTCATTTTAGGATAGTGAACTGAAACTCAGTCTATGCGTCACACCACACCCACCAAAGAGTTTTAGTGAACTTTGCCACCGCCCTTTCTCCCCTTATCCCACCCCCCAATCATAGTCCTGTGTCATGTTATTTGGACTGGAACTTGCATGTTCATTTTATTATATTCCATATATTAATAAAACCATCCCATATGTCTCTTTTTATTTCTGATTTACATCACTTAACATGGTCCCTTCCGGTTCTGTCCAGGTTGTTGCAAAGGGCACAATTTAATCTTTTTACAATGGTGTAGAATTCCATTGAGTACGTGTATACCAGAACTTCTTTATTCTGCCATCTGTTGATGGACATTTAGGTGTTTTCATGTCTTGGTTTCTTGGTTATTGTGAACTGTGCTGCTGTGAACATTGGGGTACAGACTGTTTTTCTGATTAGAAATTCTGTATCCTTATAGTATATGCCCATGATTGGGATTGCTTGATCAAATGTTAGATCCGTCTTTATTTGCTCGAGTTATCGCCTTACAGTTATACAAAAACATTGCACCAGTTTATAGTCCCACCAGCAGTGTAGGAGTTTTCTTTTTTCTGCACACCTCTTCCAACATCTGCTATTTCTAGACTTTTTTTCTAATAGTCTCGTGATTGCTGTTAGCATTGTACTTTTAAATTGCATTTCTCTGATGATGAGTGATGTAGAGCAATTTTTTTTAGTTATCTGTAGGCCATCTGTGTGTCTTCTTTATATATGTATCTATGAAGTTATTTTGTTCATTTTTGGTGGGTCACTTTTTATTGTTCAGGTATTTGAGCTATTTGTGTATTTGGGATATTAAGCTCTTATCTGATTTATGTTTTTTTATTATCTTCCTCAATATCATAGGTGTCATTGTATTATAATGGTGGCTTCTTATGTTGTGCAGGAAACTTTCAGTAGTCTCAATTGTTTAGATTTCCTTTGGTTTCTTTTGCTGTTACTGTTCGTTCCACAGAGACATCCTTGAGGATGAGGTCAGAATATCAGTTATTCTGAAGTCTTCTACATTCGAAATATTCCAACATTACGAGAGACTGGTCCCGTGTTAATTTCTTAAGATCTTTCTCAAAAATTTGTGATTGTCTCTTTAATTGGTTGATTTGTGACGCTCTCTTCTTTCGCTTGAGGGCTAGGACTGTTTATCAGATAATAGGAATTCCTATTCGATACCATATATTTTGTTATCTTTTTCTATTTCTTCCTGAGAAACACAATAGATGCTCAAATGTAGCTCGAATTGAAGTTTTACTTCTTTGTATAAGTAACTGCAATATGAATTACAAGGGAAAAACAGAAAATTGGAAATTCCTACATTAAAATAAACATCATAAAATTTGAGTGGCAAGAGACACCAATCTCAAGCACTTGTGTGTTACTTCTTTGCCCTTTATTCATTTATTGATTTATTTTAATTTATTTAATAACTTACATGAAATACATATTTTTTCTTTCCTGGACTTCAAAAACAAGAGACTCATTTAAAAGAGTCAGCACATACCCAAAGAGGCTTCCTCTAATAGCTAATCTCTGTCATCCATCCCCCCTCCCCTTATCTGTCTTTACTTTCTCTGTCATAGGCTAGTGATTTTTTAATGTAACTAATGGGAAAAATAGAAGGCTGTCTCCTCGAGTATGTAAAATCTTGATTCTGATTGATTTATGACAGTGATGCTCACTTATATCCATATAATGCTAAATGCAGTGCTACGTCCATGAAATTTGGTAGTTGACCTCATTGTTTAAAATTTTTCTTTCGTGTCGCTTAAGGAATCTTCAACAATAAAATGTCATAGAAGAACTCTTGAATTTTTGTAAAGTGATTTGTTGTTTATTTCGTTGATTTAAAATATGAAATTTTTTAAATTTGGGGGATGGGAAAGCAACAGGCATAGTATTTCAATGTTTTTCTTGACCTCATATTATGCAAGTGAAATTTATTATCATCTGGAATTGAAACAGATAATGGTTTGTTGTTTATTTTGTTGATTTAAAATATGAAATTTTTAAAATTTTGGGCATGGGAAAGCAACAGGCATAGTATTTCAATGTTTTTCTTGACCACATATTATGCAAGTGAAATTTATTATCATCTGGAATTGAAATAGATAATGGTTTATGTAGGTTGTGACACGGGTGAAATTTTCCTTGCTGTCAAACTGTGCTGAGGACCAATTCACAGTAATTTACAGCGGAAACTCTTCTGATTCACACTCCACAAACTAACTTCAGCTCTTTTCGAGGTAAGATGACTTGTTTTTTTTGCAATATTTATGTATCTGTCAGGTGCTTAACATGCGAAAAACTATGCTGCTTTATTAGTAGGTATGCAACTTAGATTTCTTATGTATCACTGACAGATTGAGTGATTTATTCATACCGAAATAATTTCTCTTAATCCTTATACGTTTTGCAAGATTTTGAATAGTTTAGTGATTTTTTGTTTTTTAAAGGAAAGGTGTAGATAGGAATGATGGTGAAGGTGAGAAGGCAGGCAGAAGGAGAAAGGAGGAGGCAGTTCTTTATTTTTATTCAGTTGTACATCTGGGACTCATCCCTGAGGCCTTGGGATGCATGTGGCCTGCTTCGTCTGGAGGCAGATGACCAAACCACTACTCCATAAGGGCACACCGGTGATTTATATTTTTAGCATCGCCTTTGGCAGACTATAACAGAGCTGATTTTAATACGTGTATGTTTGTACTTGTACTTTATTATGCTTGACTTAAATATGTAATTTATAGGAATAGTCATTGAATTATTTTACTGTCAGGCTGAAATACGTCTGTCTCAGCTGTCTATTGCTGTATAACAAATAATCCTGTATAATAAACAACACTGAAGAATTTAGTAAGTAGCTTAAAATAAAAATTAGTAGCTTAGTGGCTTTAACCATGGATCATAGTTCTGTGACTTGACTGGGCTCAGCTGGGCAGTTTTCCTGCTGGTCTCACAGGGCTCTCATGTGATTATAACCTGATGGCAGCAGGACTGGAAGCTTCTGAGGTCTGCAGTCAGACTATGATGATAGAACTTCCCTCTCCAGTTAGAATCAGTTTCTCCTCTCACCATCTGGTGTTTCCAGTGGTACCCCAACAGAGTAGCTACGTATGTTACGTGGAACCTCAGCTTAACCACGAATCACAGAAGTGGAGACTGTCAGCTGTTCTGAAGCCATACACCTGCAACTTGGCCAACATTAATGTCCCGTCCAGTCAGCTGAGCTGTTGTAGGACCTTCGCTAAGTTTGCCGCCTCTTGCTGGGGAAATAGAGAATCTGTGACGGCCTATATTTTTTTGAAGGATCGGCACAGGTAGGAATGAATGCCAAGTAGGAACACAGGCAGTACCGGAGAGGAGGAAGATGTGGTCTATTTTATTTCCATTTTAGTTGTTCATACTAGTTGCCTTACCACCAGACCTAGGACTTGAACCCAGGGGTATGTGGCTTGTGTCCTTCAGAGGTGATTGATCTAACTGCTGGTGGACCAGTGTACACCTTGTGACTATCTTGAATCTACCATTATATTCGTAATAATTTTATGGATGAGTATCACAAGATTTAAGCACCAGAGGTTCTCAGCAATCATTGACTTTAACATCAATTTACATGAACGATTGTGTCCTAGGATTCCTTGTGTTCGTATGTAATATACATAATCCTTGGGACGTAAAAGGTATATAAAATGTATAGCACAGTATATCCTCAATAAATCTATACTATCAGGATAATTAGACCTTGAGTAAGGGTATGTGCAATTAAACATACTTACGTGATATTCTGAAATGAGTAAAACAAGTTTCCTTAAAAGTAGCAGACCTAATTTAAGAGAGTGTGATTATGTCTGTCATTCATTTATCCACAAACTATTTGACCCCCCTCTATGAACCCAGCACATCTCCTAGAGCTGGTTATGGAGTGATCGACAACACTGGAACCTTCCTGCCCTCAAGCACTTTCTTTTTAGTGAGGTAAGACAAAATCAACTTACCACTAAATATATCACATGTGATAGCTATGCGGAAGAATTAATTGCTTATGAGATAAAGTGAGGCAGTGTTCACAGGGCTGGGGGTGTGTTATTTTGGTGAAAGTGGTTAAGGGAAGACTTGGTTGTACCATCTGCACTGTGAGGTGGGGGCAGCCTGTAATGTATATCCAGGCTAAGAGTTGCTGGCATGGAAGAGACATCTATGGTCGTGACAGAGAAGGAAGGACTGGCACACAGGTGATGTAAAGGAGCCTGCAGTGAGATTAACTCAGAAAGGCAGGCGGGACCTGATACTAAGGTGGCTAGTCAGCCAGGGAGAGGAGTTTGGATTTTATTCTAATTTAGCAAGAAGGGCCCTTGGAGACTGAGTGATAAAACCTCATTTATGCTATGAAATGATCATACTAACTGATATAGGAGCATTGACATTAGGTAAGTTTGAAACAGGTTTTCAATATACAAGTGAAGATCTGTTGAATAAATACATCTAGAGCTCAAAATGTGAAGTGCATTTGCATCAGCTGATTAATTGTTATTGAAAACTCTAGGACTAGATGAAATATGTGTAATCTAGGGATTAAAAAACTAATACATGGCATGTTCTCTTTTATTAAGTGGAGAATGATCAAGCAAAGTTGACAAGAAGACAAGGTCAAAAGCACTTACAGTTAAGGTCATATCAGATGCGCTCAGATGACACAGAGCTAGCAAGTGTTACACATGACTGTATATGTCATTAGTTTTGGAGAAAATTGTATTCTACTCGAGCTCATGAAGCAGTTTCATTTGAAGTTCTAGTTCACAAAGTACCCTCCTTTGAACATTTCACTTAATTCCTTCAAATTAGAATGCTTTTTGGTGGATCACATGTTCTGATATATCTTGTTTATTCTGTCACAGTCCCTGACATGGCATAATGCAAATGGGAATGCACATTTTATTGCCCTACTTACTGTGTAATTGAATGTAATGGCTCAAGTATGTTTTCATCAGAACTACATGGTACTCTACTGGGGTCCTTAATCATTTTGTTCTAAGGAAGGCATTTACATAAATAGCTCATTTTACTGCCCTATCCCATTTTGGGCTTTCTCTCTAATTTTCAGACAGCACTATGTAACTGATAAGTAATGACCTCTAAGATCTTGAAAAATAAAAACAAGACAAGTTATGACATGGTGACTAGAACATAATGCCATTTATGTAAGAATGATTTATTAACTAATTTTAGATTATTTCACCTATTTTGTAAACCAAATAATGGACTGATTATATAATTTTTTCATAGGTCGAATAGCTAGGTAAATCTTTACATACCTATATATGTACATATCTGTTTGCCCATATATACACACATAAATTTGTGTGTGTGTGTGTGTGTGTGTGTGTGCGTGCGTGTATCTCTGAAATTATTCACAATAAGCTAGTGAGTTTGAGCATTCTGGACATAGGAATTGGGAAAGGGGTAGTGAATAGCAGAATTAAAGAGACTTCTCAATTGCTTTTCACACTTTGGAATTTGTATCATACACTTTTGCAATTTGTCCTAAGAAACGTATAAGTAATATTTAAATGTCTGCTGTATATAATAGGATTATTATTTGACATAAAATGGTTTTCTACAATTATATATGCTTTTTAGAATACTGAATTTTTCACATCTAATATTATCATGAGTTAGTTTCTTTTTTTAAAGAAGGGGTACAGGCAGGAAAGAAGTTTTGTATGTAGTCAGGCAGGAAGAGAGAGGAGGAAGAAACATTTTATTTTTATTTAGTTGTTCATACTGGTTGTTTCCCCCCTGACCCTGGACTCAAACCCAGAGGTATGTGACCTGTGTGGCCTGTGCGCCTTTGGAGGTGATTGACCCAATCGCTCATACACCAGAGCTCACTACTGTCTCTATTTTTTGAGGCTCTTCAAAGGTTCAACAGGCAAAAAGATTTTGAGACCTGTATTTTTATACCAGTAATATTGTTAGAACACACACTTGTTCCTATGAAATTTAGTGAAACATGAACCTTGATTTTAGTTCATTTGATATTTTACTTTATGAGTTTGAGGTCTCAGTTTGAGATATTTGAAGAATGCCATGGTAATCCTAAGAGATAATCCTTATTTTCCTAATTATCTCGGAGTAAATGAATAAAATACCCAGAAATTTCATAAAATATTATTCCATAGTTCATTTTTTTAATTGTTATGGTTGAATAAATTATTTACCTTCTAGTAATGAACACAGCTGTAAAAACAAGATCCATGGAGTGATGTATCAAGTTTTGTCTGTTTGCCTTTTTATTTTTGGAGGGAAAATACTGTATGCTTTCATAATTTTTGTAAAGAGGAAAGAAGGCAAGCATGTAGCAGCAGCAGACAGGAAGAGAGAGGAAGAGGAAGCAGTGTGTTATTAGTTCTTTTTTTTTCAGTTGCTCGCCCTGGCTCCAAGCCTTCAACCCAAGTAGTCTTAACACCTGAGCCAGTCGGGCATGCCCTTATAATTTCATAAGAAGGAATAAAATTTGTTATAGTTGAATATTGTTTTCCAAAATAAATACTCCTTTGCTTATAAACTTTTTTTTCTCAAATGTAGCTACATTTGGAAACATTTACCTCTCTGCCTATACATAAATTGCCACCTTGCTCAACAGAGAAAAGCAGGTACTTTGTCCCACAATTATAAGCATGTTTTGAAAAATACTGAATTCTTATTGCATTGGGAAGGGGAGAAACAACTTGTAAATAAATTATAAAATCAAATAAATTATATAATGTTGTAAAGATGTGTATTACTTTGACTGTAACCAGTATTAATATATCTAACACTGGTTAAAACTTTATTCAGGACTGTCGTGATTGGCATCAAGATGACTGAAATAGAGGAGAGAGATGGAGCTCAATTCTGAGTAAGGTTAAAAGGTGGGGAATTTAGCCTAGAGCAGGTGGAGTTGGGCAGTGAATAGAAAATTACTAAGAAATCAGTAGTCCGTGGCATCTTGCTGAATGGACTTAATAAAATCCTTGTTGAAGGCTGACCAGGGTGATCAGATATTGAGAAGAGGGGGAATGAGGTGTTTCATTAGATAGGGAGGTTGGCAAGATATGAGAGGTGGAGGAGTCTCATTAAACTGACTTAACATTCCTGCTACAATTTAGCTATGCAGGCCCAGCCAGGATGAAGGGCAAATGATGAGGCCTATATAAAATGAGGATGAGGCGCTCATTAAAGTCAGTCCTGGAGAGAGAGAGACTGTCGCCAGTCAGAAAATGGCCATGCCGCTACAGATCAATAGCATGGAGGCATACCCAGAGCACCCGGCTCATGTTCACACAGGCCCGGCCGAACTGCCAGACATGATGTACATAATAACATTGACTCCCTGCTTCTTTCTTGATTGGGCTGATGTGTTTTCAATACACTGCATGCTGACCATAGAGCAGGCCAGAGCTTAGGGAAAATAGGGCAAAGACAGCTGTAGGAAAAAACCACTAGACATGGCCAGTAAGGGTAAACAGTGGACAGGCCAATGAGAGATAGTCACTCCCTGTGCACGTTGCGCAAACCTACCCCATCCCATCTGAATTGCTCACTGCTGCTGGTTAGCTTGTTGAAGAAGATAAGTGAAAGATTTTTAAGCCCAGTGTGTTGCTCTACAGTATCTCCTGATTTTGTCTATTTTTCACTATCTCCATTTTAGGTCTGTGCTTTGACATTAAAGTGTAGTTACTTAGGATAAAAGAGATACAACCTCTTGATGACCATATTGAAAACGTCTTCCGGTGTGACCTGTTGGAATAGCATCTATGTCTGCCACCTCTGACAGAGCATGGTTTGCATACATCCCAAGGATCCGGGTGTGCATCCCAAAGCCAGGGAAACAACCAAGATGAACAACTTAGATAAAAAATAAATAAAACGCTGTTTCTTTCTCTCTGAAAAAAAAAATTTTTGCTGATTGGACTTATTTTCCAACTTGCCAGTATTTGAAAGGGTGAGAGCTTTTCTTTCATGCGTAATAGTTCTGCAAATGTCCCTATCAAAATTATATCCATAACAGCACAACAACTGAAGTCACAGAATGTGGAGCAAACCCAGACATTAAGGAGTAGGGGGTGGTTCAAAAGTTTTCCTAATCCTAACCTAATCACAGGATAACTATCTGGGACCTTTGCCGTACATGCTGTGCATCACACACCTTTGCTGTGTGCATCTGCAGGCAGAGGCACAGGTGAAACCTTGAATGCTGTAATACTGCTCTATTACATTGTTTCCTCCAACTGTTTTCAAACATAGTGCTAATCGAGTCATTAAAAACTATGACTAAGAGCATAGAAATAGAGGCTTATTACAAATCAGAATCTGTTTACGTGGATTTTAGTGTGTCTCTGTAGCAACTTTCACATAGTCTATTGCAGTGAACATGGATTTGATCATCTATTAACACAATGGTGGATTTGAGACTACTAACTATAAGATATGGAAACTTCTACTCTCACTGTGGCAGACTACTTTGGGGTCCTAATTCTGTGTTCATGAAGGCTTCTCATGCTCTTGCATTCACAAAGGAAGCTTTCCTGAGGGTAATGACACTTTAACAGCTGCTATTCTTGACAGTATGTTAGAATGTTTCCTTTCGTTATTTGCTACTCAGCTCTGTGATTGTGGGTGATGTTTTAGTTGACTTAGTATTGTCAGAGCGACGGGATTATCTTTTTATTGCTCTCTTTTGTAGGAGGTTAAAGCTTGAGAATATTTTGCATTTTCTAAGAGAGCAGACATAAAGTGAGGACAACATTTTATGGCTGTTGTCAAATTCAAGAAACAGAAGTTTCACATTATTGTATAGCCATTCTACTAGTCCACAGTGCAATGCTGTGCTGAATTAGTTGACTTCCCAGGGTATGTGTTGTGACCCTTCCTTCCTTCATTCCTTTCTTCCTTCCTCTCTCTCCTCTCCCTCCTTGCTCACTGCTCTTTCTTCCTCATCTCATTTTAATGTCTACGTAAGTTATATTAACACGAAATGATGGCTATCCTTTGCTCACACATAAAGTTTGCTCTCCACTCTTGAAACTATTGCTTTATCATGATTTAGTATCATACATTTTCAAAATATTCAGACAAATACTTTTATATGCCCATGTTGTTAACTGGTCACTAGTACTGAAGATAAAACCTGAAGGCATTACTCAATGTGACATTGAGATGTATTTGTAATTTTTATGGTGCTAGTTTTGTTGCAGCCATTTTATTTTCACCTTTCGTTCTTTATAACCCGGTCCACTTGGCCAGATCTAGTATGCCTTTTAGTGCTTTAAATTCTCATGCGACTTGAATTCTTCCATCTTGGTAGAATCCCTAGGAGCCCCTGAAGTCAATGTTCTCAGTAGCCTTCTATCTCTGCTGTTGGTTAGATTTCTAATACATGATCCATTTTAGAGTCGGTAATACAAGATAATGTTTCCTCATAATATAGGTTGAAAGCTTTGTCAATTAGTTCTTGGTTGGTACCTCAAAGTAAATCTTTTGCTTAGTATAGTACACATTAATTGACTTAAAACATATTCCAATAACGTGTTTTATTCCAATTTGTGTTTTGAAGAAATATAGAATTTACCAGTGTTTTCACAAGAACATGTTTTCAACTAAATACCGAGAGTACACATTTGTGACACACATTTCCAGGTATCCACCCCCGCCCAAGGCTGGTACCATTCCTTGGTTGTACACAACTGAATCCTTTCATGTTTTTCTTTTCTTGGTGCGTAAGAGCCCTAGAATAGATCTGAGCTTTGATCCCAGAATCAGGGTCTTCATCTAAGACTATGGCCTTTAATACTGTGTGTTCTCCTGGTAAAAGGACAATCATGACATTTAGTGCCTTGGGTTCTCAAAACATTTAAAGAGAATAATGCCTGTTTCCTTCCCCTTTTAGCGTGATTTTTGGTAGTTTACTATTTTACCTTGGGCTTCCTCAGTGCCTTAAAATAATCATAAACTTTGACAGTCATTCACTTTTACTGGTGAGTGGAAAGTAGAACCATGGAGCAGTGATTTAGTTGACTTTACATGTCTTTGTCAATTTTTGATGAACCCGTTTAATGTTTTGAACAGAAAGTTTCTGGAATAGTAAGGTGTTACCAAGGGAAATGAAATGGGAGACCAGACTTACCCGTTTTTGTCCCCAGCTTTGCCATCACCTCAGTTTATGACTTTGGCCCAACTGAATGCACTTGGGCTTTATAATGGGAGGTGGGTGAAAGTGAAGAATCAAGGCAAATGCATTCGATAATGAGCTTTCGAATCTCTTTCGGTTCTAGACACTCGTGATTCTCGCCAGATGAGCAGAGCATTGACCTCTCTAAATCATCTCCTATAAGTAATGTCCAGTTAGTCTATTATGTGAACAGTATAACCAAGAGTGTACAAAATTAGGAACAAGAGCTCAACAAAGGTGTAAGGTTATATTTTAGGTGAGTTATTTTGCCCTTCCTACTGATAATTTTAGCGAAGTTCCATAAAAATCACACTCTACCCATTCTGACACAGGAAATTGGTATACTTGTCATAATTCTGGTGTTATTTATTGATTCATATGTCCAAAGACAAATGAACTTGAAAGAATGAAAAGGGGCTTATATTTTAATAGTAGACTTAAAAACAGAAAATACATTGGGTATTTTTGGATCATAAAGGACTTTAAGGTGTGCGTATGAGGCACCCAGAAAATCTCTCCACTCTTAGTGCTCAAGGGACTTATATTTGGTCATCTTGCAGACTGAGGAATCAACACACTTGCAGAATTTTTGCAAGCATGTGCCCAGAGCTAGAGTGTTTTCTTTCCTTTTTAAAAAAAAAAACAAAAGGAAGAGGTAGGAAAAAAGCAAATAGGCTTACAGGAATAGGGAAGAGGAAGAAGCACTTACTTATTTGTTTTTCATCCTGACTGGTCCCACCACCACCCCACCCCAGGTCGTGAACTCTAGAGACCTTGGGATGTCTGTGGAGTGAGGCCAGTGGACTAAAGTGCTAGTCAACCAGGGCATGGCACAGGTAGGAATTAAAAGGGACCAGCTTAAACCCACAAGTCTCTCTCTTTTCTGAATCTCCTGTCTTCTTTTTGAGCATAGTTTCTTTAGCTGTGCAGAAGGATTTAGTTGCATGGTGTGCCATTGGTTTATTTTAACTTCTACCTTCCTTGACACTGATGCAGGACTCCCAAAGACCTCTCACTGACCAAGATCCAGGATTGCAGTTTTCTGCTGTGTATTTTATGTCTTCAGGAGTTACAAAAGACCTCTAACTCATTTTTGAATTGATTTTTGTATATCTTTTAAGATAAGAGTCTCCTTTCATTCATTTGCATATCCCTGCCCATTTACAAACTGCTTTCATCGAAGTGACAGTTTGGACCCCACTGTATGTTCTGGCGGCAGTGTTGTGAATTTATTTTTCATATACGTGTGGGAATTATATCCGAGGCAGGGTCACCATGCTGCTCCTTGACTTCAGGTGCTCCCAGGAAGGCCTCCTAAAATTCTCCTTGACCTCAGAGGAGGAGGATGTGGCCCAGTACACTGAGAGTGCTCCATGGGTGTCCCTGCTGTTCTTGAAGACTTTGCACTTTGAGCCTGGACATGCACTGGCCTCTGAGGTCGCAGACAGCCTGTTGATCTCTGCCTTGTGAATCTCTTCTAGTGACTAGGACTGGGACGCCAGCTGAGAGGACAGCATGTAGCTAATGGATAAATGTATACCTGTCAACCTATCAGCAGCCACATCGCAGGTGTTCCTCCCCCCAGCATCTGGCCAGCAGCTAGAATAAGGTGTGCCGGCACTGGCAGATGATGCATATTCTGTGACTGACCAGAGGGCTATAGACACAGTTGTCTGAGTAGGCCTCTTGGACAGGACTGACCCAAGAGGTTTGCCCCAACCCTGCTCTGTGTCAACTCTCATTTTCTCTGAGTTGCTCCATGTCCTTGAACCAGGTTCCAAATTGCTCCTGGGATTCTGGGCGGTAATTATCTGCAGCCCCCTGGAGTACATGATGTCTGTCACCAGGCAGTATTCCTGGGGCCAATGGAAAGAGAGGGTGTCAACTTGGCCTGGATAGGTGATGCTCAAGGAGGTGTCCAGGTGCAGGGGTGATGAGTGGAACAGGGGACCTGTGCTGGGCATTTTCAAACACGGAAACCCTGCTGTCTTCCAATTCCAACTAGCCGTTACCTGTTGCCTGAGATGGGGTATAAAGGTTCCTCTTCCCCGAAATGATCCATGAAGCCCTAGCCCCACATGCCCATTGGAGGGGTCCCCCACTTTATGGTTATCAGACCCTCCAGTGCAATACAATTCACAGGGTGTTTGGATGAGGAGATCGGGCCCCTGGGGAAATCCCACTTTTTACACTGGCACAGTGACTCACTTTATTCCTTTTTGCCTGGTTGATCTCATTTCCCTGGAAGGCAGACAAACAAAGTGCATCAGAAAGAGCTCCCTAGACATGACTACCTCTGTATCGCCACCCTCATTTTTCTTATGGACTCTGTACCTGTAGGGGCCCATCCTGGTCAGATTTGTGTCTGGGACAGACTCCGTGCTCTGCACAAGAGGGGGTACTGGGAATGAACCTCAGGACCCTCGAGTCCAACCACCCCCTTGGACACACTGGAAGGCTACACACGCTCATGCAGGAGGAGACTGCTTAGACACTGGCTGTGTCCTGACTTCCCTCCCCTGTTCCCCATACAGCTTACAGTCAGGCAGTTGTGAATCCCGAGCAGCCTGGAGAAGCAGAGAGGGAGTCACTAATGGAGTCAATGGTTTTTCCTGCCCCGGACGGGCATGCTGCCCAAGCACAGAGGCTCTGTGAGTGTCTCATTTCAGCTTTTCTAAGTCCTAACCACTTCGGGACCAACACGGGGTCTCTCTACCCATGTCTCAACCTGGTCTGTCTGGCCCACACCCAGGTTCACTCACCTCCAGATAGTCTTCCGTAGCGGTGGCCAACATCACCAGTTCCGTGAGGATCTTCCCGAGGAAGGGCACACAGTCCTGTGTCATCGGAGAGTGGGGTGGGATGAGACAGTGCTCTTCGGGTGTCCCTGGGGACCCTACCCTGAGAACAACTCACTTGGACCCAATCACCCTCTTGGAGCACAGGGTACCTCTACTAGTCACTCCTTATACTCCTCCTTTTTCACTCCAGGAACAGCAGACTGCCCCTGATCACTTCCTTTGCTTGTGGCATATCCACAAGGTATTTCATCTGTGGTCCCTTCCACCCACAAATTCATGCAGTGCCCTGTCTTCCCACACTATCCTCCCAGTGCCTTGTCCTGGAGGATGACAGGCTCTTTAGGAGCAGGAATCAGGACCTGAGCAAGAAGTCTGTTCCTCTCTTCATTGGGTTGCCAGCCATCCCAGGTGACTCACAGACCCCCATCCTCCTTCTTAGTCTCTGAACCATGTTTGTGGTGATTTTCAGACATCCCCTGTGATGGTAGATACATGAGAAATCACTCTGCCTCTCTGGTCCTCTTAGAGAGAGAGAGATAGAGTGACCTCCCCATTTAGAGACTTGCACCCATGTTCTCGTGAGCCGATAAATGGACCGTGCCTTTCAAACAGAAATGAGAGCATGCAATAAGGAATGGTGTCTGAGCTTCTGACACTCCTGGGGAACAAGAGAACTTGCACCGTGAGCTGGGATTAAGGAGCCCTCTTCACACAAGTTCCAATATCCCTCCATTTTGATCTCCCTTCTAAAATCAGTGATCATTGGTCAGTGTGCCCCCACAGTGAGCCATCCAGAAAGGAATTTTGCTCATCTCAAGAAAGGTGCCAACTTTGAAACGAACATTGCCTCATCGGGACATCAGAGTAAAGTCAGTGGGCTCCTGACTCCTAGTAGGAGAACTACGGTCTCTGCATACTTTCGCCATGAGGGCTGCGAAAGGAGAAGAGACAGCTCCTGAGTTTCCCGTGAGTGACTCCACTGGACTTCCCACAGCATACCCTTGTCACTTTGATCCAGTGCTCCACCACCGTGGCCCTGTGCTGGGCTGTCATGCTCAGGTCCCTTAGGCAAGTTGTGATGAAGGTGTTGGTCACTTTGTTGAACTTGCTGATGGTAGCATAGACTGTGGTTGCCATGTGTTCATTTTCAGGCTTGCTTTTTCTGGTCCAGATGGAATCCAGGCAGTGATCAGGGACAACCTTCTTAAACAGCTCCTAGGGAGTTTAGGGAGAGTATTACCTTATGGGGTCACACCCACATGTTTTTATCACAGACAGTGTTCAGCTCAGCACAGCAGCTGATCTTGAGCTCAGGAAGCTGAGTGTGTGGCCCAAGTCTTTGAGAGTTCCCAGGTTGAGTCCTTTTTCCACTGAATGTTCCAAATGCCAGTTCATTCATGATCCACATAGTGGGTAAGAAAGAGGACACTTGGACCCAGTTCATCCTCATTCACTCCAGGGAGAACCTTAGGATCTCTAGGCTGCAGGAAATGTCTGACTGTGTTTCAAACCTCTAGGGCATCTTCCACACACCCAGATCGGCCTTCATGTCGGACTCCCCATTCAATCTCTTTTCCTGGGAGCAGCTAGCACCATGGGATTTGATATTTTACTCTCTTGGTTGTGAGTCCACTGCAGATGCCAAGTAACAGTGGAGGCTGCTCTCTGGGCAGATGGACAGGAGTCATATGGACCTGACTATACACTGTGAGTTCCCATTCTCCACACCACCCAGTGTCCCCCCTGTTCTAATGCATTGAATCTGCACAAACACTCTGGGCAACAGTCTTAGGAGTGCTCCTCTCTAGTGTTCACAGCCATCAGGCAAAGTTTGGGGACTTTAGAACATCAGCCAGGTTACTGGGTTTCTAAGCAGTCTAAAAGGTACTGGGACCCAGATCAGCAGAGTTCAGATTCGTAAAGGAAGGGCAGGAGAATCTGTGGGGAAAAGGAAGCTCTGCTGTACCTGTCAAGTCAGAGTCCCAGCTGCTCACCACACCCATCAACGGTAAAGGTTCTGCCACCAGTCTCAGAGGGAAGCCTGGAGGGTGGTTGTCTTCTGAGATATCTTGGTTACTTTCTCAGAACAGGGAGGCTCTGAAGCAGAAGCTGACTCTGCCTCCATTTTCTGAGCTGGATTTAGAAGTCCAACTTGAGCAGACGGTGCAGTCAAGTTGATCTCCACCAGTACCTCGATTGGCGGAGCTTCGGGTCTCTACCTCGACTGGCTCCAACTTGAGAAGAGGGGGCCGAGTTACTGCTGGAGCTAAGGCAAGCCTTAAAGGCAGACGAACCATGAAGCCAGTGATGTAGAAGATCAAAAGCAAAGAAATGGTTGAGTGAGTAGTCTTCCAGAAGGAAAGACTGATGGTCTCTTCAGGAATATTAGCCATAAACCCCACCCAAGAGGATTCCTAGGTTGAAGTCTGCTTTACCTGCTTGTTCAGGATCACGTGCCAGTGGATGCTCCACAAATACCTTTAGGAAGGCCTGACAGGGCAGGTCCTGCCAGGAATCTTGAAGAAACTGTTCTGGTCAGGGTTCTGAAGAGAAACATGTGCAGAGAAGTATCAGAGGCCTTTCCTTCTTTGCTACAATGCTCCCATAGTATCCTGCTCTGGTGCAGTTTCCTCAATGATGTGCATAGAATAGTTACTCCCTTCTGTTGCTGTGCTAAGAGTGCCAGGTCGTATCACAAATGGTCTTATGAAGGACCCATGTGAACCTGGTCGTCCCACACAGAGTCTTCCCTAGGCTGTGGGCATCATCTTCCCCATCCACTACAGAAATGTGCATCGGGACTGAGGTTTTGAGGAAAGTAGTGAAAGGTAGCTCACTGCGCCTACTGTTCAGGGCCCAGAGGAGGTTGTAGGGAGAAGTGGATCATGAGAATCGAGGAGCAGGTAGTGTGTGAGTGGACAGTCGGGGGATGTTCCATATGGGGGCACTGGACTGACTAACCTTGACCTCCTCTTTGTTTTCCATGTTCCCAGATTAGCCCTCTGTTATCCTTTAATCCTAAATAGGAAGGTGTTAGACAGAATACAGCAGTCCCGTGGGGATCCTATGATGCATGAGTTTTCGAGTTCTGCCAGGCACTTCCTGGACACCACCCTATATTCTGTACAAAAAGAAATCACTCCTTCTGGATTCTAAAACATTTCCCTTTGTTAGTAGGACCTGTAGCCCTTCATCAAAGTCTAATAAAGGTATGATGTCAATCCATCTCTTGAGGAGGCCATGAGGGCATCCTAGTTGACATATGATAGACAAAAGTTCGTAGCTTCTCTAGATTAATTGTGTGACTCTCCCACTAAAGTGAGTGAAAGAGACTGTGTCCACATCATTCATTGACTAACTTAGTGTCCAGCATAAAGACTGAGTGAAGGTATGGTACATGCATATGGCAACTTGAATGAACCCCGACTAGTACGTCCCCAGCTACATATTGGGCCTCGTCTCTAGTCGATGCCAGAGAAACCACTTATTTAGATGGGACGGTCAGTTCCATCCCAATAAGGACAAGGATTAGGACCAGCGAGGTGAAATCACAGAATGTCCTTGAACACTGTGGGAATAAACCTACTTTCCATGTACTTTTCCCAAGTCAGAGATCACAGATAAAGGAGATCTGTGCCAGAGAGTTTTCATTGTGGAAAGAGATGTGATCAACCCAGAGACCCACTGAACATCCAGCAGTCTTACTGGAAGTTGGACGATAAGTAAGTCCCTGACATGGCTTATCCCATGTGTTCCAACAGTTCCCCAGTGAGGTTTGTCCTGGAACCATTCCACTTCACAGAAGGTTCACCTGAAACTGAGAGGTAAAGTGACATGATTAAGTCACCTCACTAGTGGGTCAGAGAATCAAAATTGCTCCATGGATAGGGTGGGCACTCACCTATTGGATATCTGCTCTGGGACCAGTTGGTTGATGGTGAAGGCCTGGTCGGTGAAGAGGAATGTGGTGATGAAGGAAATAATAGCTCTCTGTGGGAAAGCTGGCATCAGGGTCTCCATGCACCCTGCTGAGGTTCTGAGTGCCAGAATTTTGTAGGACTCTTGTCGGGGTGGGGTGGTTTTGGATGCAAGCTGGGTGGACAAGAACGGAGAAATGCTCAGTGTCATCACTATGAACCACCAGGAGGGTCTAGAAATCCGAGCAGAGTCTCCGAGGTTCTTGGACATTTTGAAGGAGAGGGGACATGAGTGCCAACCTGAAAATAATGGTTTTAGGTTTATATTTTATGTTACTTAGTTTTAGTTTATTTTTTGATGGGTTGAAAAATGTCCATTATCTTCAGATAATTCTATTAGCTACTGAGGAGTAAAACCTTGATATATTTATAGTATCCAGAGCATTGTGCCAGGCCATCATCAAAAGGTCCCCACCAGAGGTGAGCAAGAAGAAAGCACTGGGTGCTTTAAATGTTTGCTCAAGTGCAACCCGATCAGAACTGGCTTCGGATCTTTTTGCAGCTGTATGCATTTCCCTCGACAGTAACAGAAATCTGTCTCCTGGGTGGACTGAGAGAATTTGGGAAGCCACAATACTGACAGGGCCCTCGGTTGTCCAGTTCTTCTGGATATGGGCCCACCCTGATCTTCTTGGGATCCTTTCAGTTGGGAGCACTTTGTGACCATCCTTACCCCAAACAGCCTGGGATGTTGTGATCATCATCTCTGCCAGTGGATAGAGGGACCCAGATGGTACCTCCTCAGGGAGCTCCTGGGATGAGTTCTGCAAAGAGAATGTCAAATAGTGCCATCTGTAAGCATCAGAGGTCTTATGTGCGTTGGAATAATAAAGCAATGCCGCCTATTAGGACACAATTTACGTATTTCCAGTAGCACCACTGAATGCCAATGGTACTGAGTCCTTTTGAGAAGAAAAGCCTTGAACATCTGAATGACTGCAACCAACACTCCCTTTATGGAAGTTCATGAAGACGAGGAAAGGCCCACTCCTTACCTGGCACACCAAAAGTGATTCGATGTGTTCCATGAAATAACCCATTATAGAGAACTAGAGAGTAGCTTGATTGCCCCCCTATCTTACTGTATACATACCCTATTAAATGTGAGGATGTATTAGGTTTGGGGAAGGCCTCCAGAGATAGTGGAGCCGCTCTACTTATGGTAATTTAGCTGGCGGGGGGTGGGGTCCACAGTAACAGAAATGGGAGTCATGCAATTATATGATAAGCTGTTAAAAAGCAGAAACAAAAAATCACACAAACACCATATGTTTTCTCTCCTATTTCAGCATATACGGGAAGATTGTCTTTCATCCTGCCTCATACCTCATGGCTGGATAGGGCATGTCCAGATTCCTTTGAGTGGGTGTGAGTGACCCTCGTGGGGAAAAGCCATGGGAATTCACCAGGTTTATGCTCAGATGTCAGTTTGTCTCTAAGACTGACCATATCCTCTGAGTATTTTGCATGTGGCGAGCCCTGCCACTGCTGTCAGTTCAGACCTTCAGTGGATGTTGTTGGGGTGTATGTATGTATGTGTGTGTGTGTGTGTGTGTGTGTGTGTGTGTGTGTGTGTGTGTGTGTGTGTTGCCTGCCACTTAGACAACTGGCTTTAAGGACATGGAACCCATCTAAAGGTTCCTCAGTCATCGTTTGGGTGGAACCCTGCAGAGACCATGTGTGGGAAAAAAGTCCTAGAAACAACAGGGACCTGACTGCCATGTACAGTGAGACCTGCTTGAGAATTTCTGCTGCCCAGCTCAGGCACTCTGGGACACTGGGGATAACAGCCAGTTAGGGAGGGGAGCATGAAAACTCTCTGCTTCATGATTTTCATATGGGAGGATGAGTTCAGTTCCAGCACGCACATTTTGTAATGCATAACCATGATCCGGCGTGTGATCATAAGACACCCACCAGTCTTCTTCCAACACCGAATCCCCTGCTTCTACCCAACAATGTCATGACCCTCAATCCTTTCCTTCCCCACAACCCCCATACTCACATGAGAGTTGACCAGGGTTGGCAGGCTGCTCATGTTGTATCAAAATTTGTCCTGGCTTATATTGGGCTGAACTGACCTTCCCTGTGTTACCAGAGGGAATCTTCTTTGAAATGGCCATTAGCCAGCGACATGAGGAGGTATCTAGCACCTACACGGGCATGAACGTCTCTCACTTTGTGGCCTAGAACCTCTGAACATCAGAACACAGTGGGAGAATATCGTGCTTGCTTGAACTTCTCTAATCAGGGAAGCTGGAACAGCACTGACATTTGAACGTGAGTTCAAATACAAGAGTTCTAAGTTCTAGGAGAGGTTATCACCAAGCGAGTGAGGTCACTTTTTCAAGGTTCTGTCACCCGTTCATCTTCTTTCAGAGTAACTCAAAGTACCCTGGGCAGTTGACTGATCATCCTCACCTACCATGTTTTCTCAGTACGCACAATAAGCAGAATGCCTCAGCCAAGCTCCCTGTGTGTATAGCAAGGGCTTTTTCTTTGAAGAGACACCTCACCATAATGCCGACCTCATTTTCTTTCCCAGTTCTTTGTCCTGAACATAGCCTTGTACTTCTCTGGTGTTCCCTCGTCTTCAAACTGCAATGTGGATCAGCTTACAATCTACATGTAGTTGGGGTGATGTGTGGACTGCACCCTCCCCCCAGGCCACACTGACAGGGCAGTGCTTCAACGAACCGAATGGCATTTCTGTTTCCTCACCTCGCTTGTGACAGGTTTAACATGGGATCTCTGCTGGGGCTCTTATTTCACCTTGTTTCTGCTAAGGAACTTTCAGGGTTGAGTTAAGTCAATTTTTGTTTTTGTTTTGGATAGGAAACTGCTTCAGGACAAATCTTACTGCTTCTGTTATTACTCTGCCCTCGTTGTTATCATCGCCCCTGCATCCCCTCTATTCCTTCAAAATCCTAAACCTGGATTCACCAGAGGATAACTCTTGAAAGAAAAGTGTCATGTGGATATACAGATGACCAGCAGGGTGAGGGTGAGACCACGCACCACAATTAAACTGTAGTCAGTTTCCTGAGCAAGTCATACCAAGATTTTTTCAGTCTCCAAGGGAGCAGGGGTGCCAGACTCTAAAAATTGAACCAGCGCTGAATCGTTAGGGGTTGGTTGATAATAAGGCTGGTTTGGGGTGGTGGGATGCAGGGAGCTCTTGTAAGACAGGGTGTTTTTGTGTTTTTTTGTCTTTGGTTTGTTTTATTTTTTCAGTTTACCAACAGAAATTTTCTTTTCAAAGGTCTGGGATTCTAGGAAATAGAATGCTTTCCCAGTTTCTAGTGTAGATTTTTCAGTTCCCCACACAAATTGGAGTTGGTCCTCCTATAGTTGAGAAGCTACCCAGGCAGCTTGGAGGGGATCTTGCATTGGGCATGTGGGTTCCTTCTATCTGTAGGTGAGCTGTTGCCGCTGGACATTTCCACTGATCTGGGGCCCGAGACCAGTCACTGGATTAAGATGTTTTTTTGTTCGGTCTCCCTCACAAAAAGGGGTTTCTTTATAAAGGGCACTAGTTTTGGGGGTTTTTTAGTGAGTTTGGATGAGGCCGTAGGCCATCAAGACCTGGAATTATTGAATGTCAGCGACTGACACTTTTAGGTCTCCTGCTACTATGAGGTACTCTGGCCAGGGTTTCATCTCTGTGGTGGCAGTGGACTTAGAGCTTTTAGAGTGTGGAGTGACCAGAGACTGGGTTCATGTTTTAAGTGTGTACGGGTATTCATGAAGGCAGGATATTTTCTGTTGTAAGAAAAGTTACTGATTTGATAAATTAACATAAATCCTTTTTAATTTCCTCCCCTCTCCCTTCAACTGTTTGGTTTTAAATTTTAGGGATTCTATAAGAACACTTCCCTTTCAGAACCTGCCAGTATTTTGATAGTGTAGTAGCATTTTACTGGAAAATGAATGAAATGTGTACAGTTACATTTCTTTGCAGCTCAGTATTTAAATCCTATTTCTCAAAATTACAGTGTTAATACAAATTATATCAACCGAGCCCATCTAAAATTACTTTTTTTAAGTCAGGTTTTTGTTTGATGATGAAGATAGGCTGAGCATTTTCTCTTGCACATGTGTTTGTCCCTAGATATTCTTTTTTTAAAATTTATTCATTTTTTATTGTGATAATTATCCTACACATTAAAATAATTGCCTATGTATAGGTTTCCCATTTCTTAGATATATTTCAACACACCATGACCTCCACCAACTCACCAAGTGTTCTTCCTCACTGTCCAGTGGGCTCCACCACCACTTGGCCCTGCCCGCCCCATTCCCTTTTGGTAACTTCAGTTCTATTGCAAATATTTCAGATTCGGTTATGTTTCCGCTGTTCCTTTGTTCTGACTATTCACATTCCACCTATGAGTGAGGTCATCTGGTATCTTTCTTATTTTGACTTATTTCACTTAGCATAATCCCCTCTGGTTCCATCTATGTTGATTCAAATGACAGCGTTTCATCTCTTCTAAGAGCTGTGTAGTATTCCATTGTATATATATGGACCACATCTTCTTTATCCACTCATCTGATGTTGAGTACTTAGGTAATTTGCTGTTCTTAGCTATTGTGAATAGGACTGCAGTAAACATGGGGATACATACATCTCTGTGGACAGTGCTTTTGTGTCTTTTGGGTAGATGCCCAGAAGTGGAATGATGAAATCACATGGGATTTCCATCTTCAGTTTTTTTGAAGACTCTCCAAACTGTCCTCCATAGGGATTGTACCATTTTGCACTCTCACCACAGTGCAAAAAGTGTTCCCTTTTCTCCACACCCTTGCCAGCATTTGTTGTTTACAGACTCTTGGATAATAGTCAGACTTTCAGGTTTAAGGTGATATCTCATTGTTGTTATAATTTGCATTTTCCTGATAGCCAGCAAGTAGGAACATAATTTCATGTGCCTGTTGGCCACTTGCATATCCTCTTCAGAAAAGTGAGAGATCCAATTCCTCCTTCCATGTTTTGATTGGATTACCTGTTTTTCTGTTTTGAGTTTTATGAGTGCTTTGTATATTTTAGATATTAAGCCTTCGTCAGAAATATCAAATGTAAGTATCTTCTCCCAGTTAGTAGGTTTCCTTTTGGTCTTGGTGATGTTTTCTTTTGTTGTGAAGAAGCTCCTTAGTTTGATGTGGTCCCAGTTGTTCATTTTTCCTTTTGTTCCCCTTATGGTAGCGTTGAGTCCCCAAAGGCTTCTCTATGACTGATGTCATGGGAAGTCTTCCTATGTTGTCTTCTAAGAGATTTATGGTTTCTGGTCTTATGTCCAAGTCTCTAATCCTTTTTGAGTTAATTTTTGTGAATGGTGTTAAAGAGTGGTCTAGCTTCATTCTTTAGCATGTGGCTATCCAGTTTTCCCAGCACCATTTGTTGAAGAGACTTCCCTTTTTCCATCATAGGCTTTTGGCTCCTTTTTCGTAGATTAACTGACTTTATGTGAGTGGGTCAGTTTCTGGTGATTCAGTTCTAGGTCACTGTTCTGTTCCTCTTATTACCCAGTACCATACCATTTTGATCATCGTAAGCCGGTTCAGCAGTCAGAGACAGAGACAAGGGAGGCACTGGGCTCTTAAGCGAGATTTTATTGTCCCATGTGCAGGCCGGGAAAGCTCCTTTCTGAGAAGAGACAGAAGGAGCAATCCGAGGGAAGCAGTGTGAGAGGGGCTTTTAAGGGGGTAGTTGATGACTGGCATGGAGGGGCCTAGGAGGGGGCTAGAGTGGAATTCTGATAAGGCCATCTGGCTGATCCGTTGATTTAGGGGTAGGGAGTGGATGGGTTGGAATATTATGCAACTGCGGAGGGGTGGAGATGGAGTCCTTGAGTTTGGTAAACAGGAGGGGAGTTTGAACAGCCTCTGGTCATGCTTCAGCCTGCAAAATGTTTCGTTTCTTATGCTTGGTTGGGAAGTGACAACTTTCAGTCCTTGTGTCTCCTGTATCAATCATTATTGCTTTGTAATACAGTTCAAAATCTGGATTATAATCCCTATAGATTTGTTCCTTTTCAAATGATTGTTTTGACTATTTTGGGTCTTTCGTTGTTCCATATACATTTTAAAACTTGGACATAGGTATAATACCATGTCATTTACAAATAGTGGTAGCTTTATTTATTCTCTAATTTGGATTCATTTAATATTATTTTCCTGCTTCGTTTCTCTGGCCAGAAGCATTGAGAGTTAGCATCCTCTTTGTTCCAGATCTTAGGGTAAATTCTTTAAATTTTTCACCATTGATTATGATGACTGTGGGTTTTTAATTTGCAGGCTTTGTTATGTTGATATATGAGTCTTCTCTTCCTATTCTGGCTAAGGTTTTTGTCATGAATTGGTGTTGAATCTTGTCAAGTGCTTTTTCGGTGTCTATCAATAGGATCATATGATTTTTTTCCTTTTTTGATGTTGTGTATTATATTTGTTTTGCAAAAACAAAAAAGGCAGGCAAAACCTCTAATATCCTGCAAGAGACTTCATTTGTAGAAGAAAGATGAATAAAAGATTGCATGCAAAACTTGTAACATAGAAAACTTGTAAATCTCAAGAATATCAATGCACAGGTTTTTTTCAAGTAAGTAGATTTATTTACTGTTAAATACTTCTGCATAAAATTATGTACAGTATAGTGCTACTATATTTGAACCATACATGTGAGAGGTAACATGAAAAATAAAATTTTTGTGGTGAATTTATTGTAATATATAGTTATTGACATAGAATGATGCAGACATGAAACATATACTGTAAGCAAAAATGTCAATGGAAGTTCTTTCACCAAATTATCTACTCTAAAAAGTCATATAGTAATGTGAAATTAAAACAAACTTTAAAAAATAATATCTCACTAAAAATATAAGATTCTATATTCTGTTTTAGTACACATTAATTTTCCATTTTATAGTTGAGGCAGTATCATCAGGGTTGCATTTTCTCCCTAATCCTTATATAAAACTGACACCAGATCTGATCAGATAGTTATTTTTTCTTACTAACTCATCCAAGAAAGTTCATTTCCTTCCACATTTTTCTCCTCACCCAGAGTTCTCTTCCCTGATTAGGACTCAGCACATCTACCACATTGCTGGAATAGGCTCTTTAGGACTCCTAACCAGGGATGCAGACAAGGCAGATGTTGGAAATCTAAAGAAAAGTGTGGGGGTGGGAGGCAAAGAGGAAAACTTTCATATGCAGATATGTGCTAGGTTGGGAAAATAGAAAAGACTGCACACTTTGCTGTTTTTTCCTCTGTATCTTAGTACTTTACTTTCATACTAATTCCTTAAACACATTTTGTCATGATCTTAATGATGATTTTCAACATCAATCCTTAAAATTTGTTTAAATAATGTCATTTTTTTGAGGATGTTCTCCCTACCTTTCATACTCCAGTGAGCTATGATTCTCTTCACTCAAATGTACACATAAATTTCTCTGCGTTGACCTAGTCTAGAATCCCTCAGAAATAGACCTTGAGATAAGTAGTTGAGTGCAAGTGGGAGAAAATGCCAGGAAGCGTACACAGATTATGGGGAAGTGAGTCAGGAAGGGAAGGCAGTCATTGCAAGGGGCATTCATGAACAGGTACTAAAGGTGACAGGGGCTCAACTTCCCCAGGGACCTGTGGGGGATGGGATGACACCTGAAGTGTTTATTCCCAAACTCCTACTCATTATTCCTGAGATTGTTCCCAGAGTGTCAGTGTCCTGAACTCCCAACTTGCTCTGTATGCAAATCAGGAGAAAGCCTCCAGAACTTGGGGTGTAAAAGGTGCTTGCAGTAGCATACCAGGAATACAATTAACTTTTTTTTCCTGAAGTGATGCCAGCAGGGAGAGCCACAGCACCCAGGAACAATAGTGACTATTTTAAGGGGATACCCAGAATAATTGCAAACCTCTGAGTTTCACAGTATGGTCTGGAAAGATGCACTTGGTAACGACAGTAACAAGAGTGGCAACTGTGACCACAGGAGTTGCTGCAACAGAGGTAATCAGCAGAACCAACTGACAGTACAATGGACCCAACCTCAAGTCCCAGGGAGGGAGGAACAAAGATCATTGGTGACACATGTTTGGCTTGAGGGAAACCCAAAGAGGAAGACAAAAATGAGCTGCTCAGTAACAAGGGGGGAGAAAGCTCAATATGCTTCAAAATCTCAAGGCATTATGGCATCAGAAACAGATGACACTGTATCAGAAACCAATTTTGAAGACATGATGAATTTTTTCTTTTTAATGGATAAAAAATTCAAAGTTCAATCATATAGACATTCAAAGAGATCAAAGAAAATTCAGAAAGCAGTTCAAAGAAATAAAGACTTGGTATAATGAATCAGTGAGCTCAAAAAACAATTAAGCAGAATATGAAATTTTACTAATGAAACTAACGGAGATTCAGGAGGTGAGGAATGCAGTAATATCAAGAGTACCAAAGAAAGCTATGTAGAAAGAATTGGTTAAAGGGAGGCAAGGATCAGTGATCTGGATGATAGAAATGTAAAAAGGAGCAAGGTGGAAAAAGAGAGAAATTAAACATAAAAAAGGAAGGCTTTGCGAGCTATCTGACTGCATAAGAAAGACAACACAAGAATAACATATCCCAAAAAGGAACAGAAAACATAATCAAGGATATAATTGTTAAAACTTCCAAACCTTGAGGAAATAAACATACAAGTCAACAAAGCCAACAGAACTCTGAGTTATCTAAATAAAAAAACCTACATCAAGATGTAGAGCTCTAAAACTATCCATAGCCCAAGACAAAGAATTTTAAAGGCGACCAAGGGAAGAAAAATAACTTTAAAATAATCCAATCAGGCTATTGTCAGATTTTTCAACAGAAACTCTACAGGCCAAGAGAGAATGAAATGATCTATTCGAAATACTCAAATGTAAATACTTCAGCCAATAATACTATATCCTACAAAATTCTGTTTCTCAGCTGTGAGGGAGAAATATTTTCCTTACAGACAAAAGCTGAATTTGCTCCCACAAGATTTCTTCTGCAAGAAATGTTAAAAGAGGCTCTTCTATCTAAATAAAAAGAATGAAGTACAAAACACTAAAGTTAATAGGCAAAACCAGAAAACAAAAGTCAAAATGACAATATCCAGTCTTCAAATGTCAATAATCACCCTGAATGCAAATGAACTGAATTCACTAATTAAAGGCCCAGAGTGGCTGGGTGGATAGGAAAACAAAAGCCAATTATATGCTGTTGTAGAGTAAGACACACTTAAGATTTAGAGACATACACAGGGTTAAAGTAAAGGAATGTAGAAGCAGCCCCACTAATCTCTAGCAGCACTAATTCACTCAGAGCCTGAAGCAGCAAGCCTGAGTCAAACTGAACAGGGGAGAGGTTTCTGTGATTTCTGCAGAAATTATCTTTGAAGACACAGAAGAATGATTTTAACAAAGAATTCAAGTCTCCAATCATAAAGAGATTCAGAGAATTAAAAGAAAATACAGATAAAACAAAGAGCTTAAATAATTAAGCACCAAAAGGCTGAGATTGAAGCTCTACAGAAAAAAAAAACTAACAGAAACACAGGATTTAAAAGAGATAATTCATGAAACTAAGACTAATATAGAAAGCTATGAAATTAGAATAACCCAAATGAAGGAAAGGATTAGTGATAACAGAGGGCAGTAATGAAGAAAGGAGCCAAGAAGAAAAGAAATTAAATGCAAAAAAAAAAGAAGAAGAAGAAGAAACAGAACTACCTGACACCATCAGGAAAGGAAATATTAGAATTCTGGGCATCTCAGAAGTAGAAGTAGAAGAGAAAAAGAAAATAATAGCTGAAAACTTCCCAAACTTAGAACAAATATTGAACATATGGGCCACTGAAGCAAACAGAACACCCAATTACGTAAATCCTAAAAAAACTAGACCAAGACACATAATTGTGAAAAACTCAAAAACCAAGGCAAAGAAAGAATTCTAAAGGTAGTCATGGGAATAAAAAACAGATAACATATAAAGGCACTCCTATAAGATTAACCTCAGACTTCTCAGCAGAAACTACAGGCTACGAGAGAATGCAATGATGTCTTCAAAATACTTCAGGATAAAAAAAAAATGCCAGACAAGAATACGATATCCTGCAAAACTCTCTTTCAAATTTGAGGGAGAAATTGTTTTTTCCCAACAAACAAAAGCGAAGAGACTTGCAACCACGAGACATCCTCTACAAGAAATGTTAAAAGAGGCTCTACTAGCTAAACCAAAGAGGAAAAAATTTATAAAACTATAAATAAGAAAGTAACAAATAGGTCAACATAACCAGAAAACAAAAACCAGAATGGCAGTAGCAAGTAATGTCAAGAATTACTGTAAATGTGAATGGACTGAATTCGCCAATCAAAAGGCACAGACTTTCTAAACAGAATATGAAGCATAATCCAACTATATGTTGCCTGCATGAAACTCAGCTTAGGTCAAGAGACAAGCAGAGACTTAAAGTGGATGGAAGGAAAATGGTACTCCAAACTAATGCCAAATCCGAAAGAGCAGGAATGGCTATACTCATATCAGCTAAAGTAGTCTTTCAACCAAAGAAATTTAAAAAGATAAAGATGGACATTATATAATGATAAAAGGATCAGTACAACAAAAGACTTAACACTTATTAACATTTGTACACCAAATAAAGGAGCACCCAAACATATCAAGCAAATATTAACAGATCTAAATAGAGACATTGACAGCAACACAATAATAACAGTTGACTTCCAATACCTCTCTTTCAGTAGAAGTCAGATCATCCAGAGAATCGACAAACAAGAACTTTAAATGACAAAATAGAAGAGCTGGACCTAATAGACATATATAGAGCACTTCACCCCAAAACTATAGACTACACATCCTTCTCAAGGGCTCATTGAACAGTCTCAAGAATAGGCTATATATTGGGACACAAAACAAATCTTTGTAAATTTTCAAAGATTGAAATCATATCTAGCATCTTTTCAAATTATAATGGCATCAAAGTAGAAATCAACCAAAAGGAGAAAGAGAGGAAAACTGCAAAAGAATGGAGAATAACAACATATTGTTGAGTAACCAATGGGTAAAAGAAGAAATTAAAAATATCTGGAATGAAATGAAAATGAAGACAAAGTATCAGAATCTATGGGATGCAGCAAAAGAGGGAAATTTATAGTGACACAATCCTACCTCAGAAAACAAGAAGATTCACAAATTGGAAAACCTAAGCCATCACCTAAAGGAACTAGAAAAAGCAGAAAATAGATGCCTAAATCCAATAGAAGGAAGGAAATAAAGATTAGAGCAGAAATCAATGAAATGCAGATCAGAAGGACTATTCAAAAAGTCAATGAAACCAAATGGTTTTTTTAAAGAATAAACAAAATAGGCAGGCCACTAGCCAGACTCACAAAAAAAGAGGAGAGAGAAAACACATATAAATAGAATCAGAAATGAAAAAAGAATAATTACAACAAATATAACAGAAATACAGAGGACTATAAGAATACCATGTACAACTATATGGCAACAAACAGAATAACCTAGAAGAACTGGACACATTTCTGGAAATGTACGATATCCCAAAATTAAACCGAGAAGAACTAGAAACCATGAACAGATCAAACACAAGCAAGGAAATTGAAACACTGATGAAAATTCTCTCCCCCCAAGCCCCGCCAAAAGCCCTGGGCTAAATGGTTTCACCAGAGAATTCTACAAAGCATTCAAAGAAGAATTAATTCCAATCCTTCTTGAACTGTTCCAAAAGACAAAAGATGGAAAACTTCCAAACACTTTTTATGATGCCAATATGATACTGATTCCAAAACCAGATAAAGACTGCACCACAAAAACCCCCTACAGACTGATATCCTTAATGAATATGCAAAATTTCACAACAAAATACTAGCAGATTGAATTCAACAACATATAAAATGACTCATTCATCATGATCAAGTGGGATTTATTCCAGGGATGCAGAGATGGTTCAACATATGCAAATCAACAAATGTGATACACTATCAATTTTTAAAAAGGACAAAAACCACTGATCATCTCAATAGATGCAGAAAAAGCATTTGACAAGATTCAATATCCTTTTATGTTAACAACCCTCCAAAAAATAGGTATAGAAGGAATATACTTCAACATAATTAAGGCTGTATATGACAAACCCACAGCCAACATTGTACTCAGAGGAGAAAAACCAAAAACTTTAGACAAGACAAGGATGTCCACTCTCACCGATAATATTCAATATAGCATTGGAGATGCAATGCAATGAGACCAGAAAAAAATATAAAATGTATCCAAATAGGAAAGGAAGAAGTGAAAGTATTACTTTTCACAGATGACATGTTAACATACATAAAGAAATAGAAAGAACAGACAAAGAAATGGAAAGCTATTCCATGTTCATGGATCAGAAGAATCAGCATAGTCAAAATGACCATACTGCCTAAAGCAATATACAGATTCAGTGTTATCCCCATCAGAATTCCAAAGACGTTCTTCACAGACACAGAACACAAAATAATGGAATTTACTGGGAACAACAACCAACCTAGGATAGCAAAAACAATCCTCAAGAAAAAACCAACAATAGAAGAGTCATGCTCCTTGACTTCTAATTCTACTACAAAGCAATAATAACTAAAATAGCATGGTAATAGTATAAAAATAGAAAGACAGATCAGTGGAACCGAACTGAAAATCCAGAAATAAATCCGCATATATATGGACATCTAATTTTTGACAAAGGAGCCAGAAACTTACAACGGAGCAACGACAACCTCTTTAATAAGTGGTGCTGGGAGAACTGGACAATCACGTGCAAAAAGCTGAAACTAGGCCATCATGTAACACCATACACAAAAATTAACTCAAAATGGATTTAAAACCTAGACATAAGACCAGAAACCATCAAACACACAGATGAGAATGGAGGCAAACCATTTAGTCAGACTTGAGAGATCTTTGGCAACTCAACTCCCATTGCAAGGCAAAAAGGCAAATAAAATATAAACAAGTGGGATTACATAAAACTAAAAAGTTTCTACTCAGAAAAAAGAAATGCATAAAAACAAAAAGGCATCAAATGAATGGCAAAGGATATTTACTTCTTACACCGCAAATAAGGGGTTAATATCTAAGATACACAAAGACCTCATAAAATTGGACAACAAAAATACAAGCAATCCAGTAAAATAATGGGCTGGTGACCTTAATAGACACCTCTCCAATGAAGACATACAAATGACCAACATGTTCATGACAAGATGCTCTATTTTTCTTGTCATTGGGGAAATGCAAATCAAAACAAAAATGAGATATCACCTCATGCTGGTAAGAAAGGTTAATACCCCCCCCCAAAAAAAAAAAAATGGAAATAAGTGCTGGAGAGGATGTGGAGAAAAGGGAACTCTCACTGTTGGAAGTGTGAAGAGGTGCAACCATTGTGGAAAGTAGTATGGAGATTACTCAAAGGATTGAAAATAGAAATCCCATATGATCCAGTTATTCCCTTACTGGGCATTTACCCTAAAGATGCAAAAACCTTATCTGAAGCGATATATGCACCCTCACGTTCATTACAGCACAATTCATAATAGCTAAGAGCTGAAAATGACCTACATGTCCATCAAAAGAGGAGTGGATAAAGATGTGGTAAATATATACAATGGAATACTATGCAGCCATCAAAAATCCTGCCATTTGCAACAACATGGATGGACTTGGTGAAAATTATGCTTAGTGAGATAAGCCAGGAGGAGGACAGACATCATATGATAGTGCTCATATGATATGTAAAGAGAAAACAAATGCACATCATAAATTAAACACACTAAAACTGGGGGCAGAGAGAGAAAGAACACTACTCCAAACAAATATGTACTTAGTAATGAGAGACAAAAAGGCAAATTGGGGTACCAAAGTGATGAGGGAGGGGTGGGGAATAAGAGATGAAAGGAGAATAAAAAGGGAATATTAGTTAACCTGCTATGCTACATATCAGTGTAAAAATACAGTAATGTATACCTCAAAACAAGTCATTGTCAAAATGCAATATCCCTTCAGTCGTAATAAAAAATAAAATAATTTTTAAAATTCTTGTAACACTTAATTAAAATTCAACATTATATGTAAAAAATAAATGAAAACAAGAGCTGATTTTTGAAAGAACAAACAAAATCAGACTCAAAAAGAAGAGAGAGAACAAAAATAAAATTGGAAATGAAAGAGCAGAAATTGCAACTGATACTACAGAAGTACAGAGGAGCATAAGAGAATACTATGAACACCTGTTTGGAAACAAGTTGGATCACCTAGAAGAAATGTACATATTCATGGACTCATCTAACATAATCATATAACAAGGCTAAATTAGGAAAACAGATATTCTGAGCAAATCGATTACAAACATAGAAATAGAAACAGTAATCAAAAATCTCCCAACAAAAGCCCCATACACTATTGCATTCTACCAAACATTTTAAAAAAGAATTAATACCAATCTTCCTCAAAGTGTTCCAAAAAATTGAAGAAGGCAAATTTTGAATCACTTTTTATGATGACAATATTATTGGTTCCATAACCAGTAAGACAAAGATATCACCAAAAAAGAAAATTAAAGACCCATATCTTTGATGAATATTGATGAAAATCCTCAACGGAATACCAGCAAACCTAAATCAACACCTCATTAAGTAAATTTTACACCATGATCTCTTGGGCTTTATTCCAGGGATACAAGCCTGGTTCAACAGACACAAATCAATAAATATAATACACTATGTAACCAAAAAGGACAAAAACCACGATAGTCACAGAAACAACATTTGATAAGATTCAACACACTTTTATGTTAAACTCTTGGAAAATGGGCATAGATGGAATGTGCTTCAACATAATAAAGGCTGTATGTGACAAAATTGCCACCAACATCATACTTAGTGAAACTGAAAGCTTTTCCTCACAGACCAGGAACAAGGCAAAAATGACCACTCCATTAATATTTAATGTAGTATTGCTAGTTCTGGCTAGTGCAGTTAGACAAGGAAAGGACATAAAATTCATCCAAACTGAAAAACAAAGAAATGAAGATATCACTGTTTGCAGATGACACAATAATTTTTTAGAGAGTCCCAGAGGCTACAGTAAAAAAAGCTGTAAGAAACAATAAAAAAAGGTAGGCTACACAATTAATATTAAAAACGTTACATTTCTATATACAAAAAAATGAACTTATAGAAGTAGAACTCCAGAAAACAGTTTCATTTACAATTGAATCAAAAAGAATGAAATATCTTTGAATAAACTTAACCAAGGAATTGAAAGACCAATGCTCTGAAAACTATGATATTATTAAAAGAAATAGAAGATGATCCAAAGAAATGGAAAAATATTTCATGCTCCTGCGCTGGAAAAATTAACATAGTTAAAATTATCATACTACCTAAATCGATATTCAGATTTAATGCAATCCCCATCAAATTCCAAAAGACATTCTTCAAAGAAATAGAAAAAATATCATAAAATTTATTTGGAATTACAAGAGATTCCAGATAAGAAAAATAATCCTGAGGGAAAAGAACAAAACTGGAAATGTCACACTCCCTGACTTCAAACTATACTTCAAAGCAATAGTAATCAAGTCAGCATAGTATTGTAAATAAAAAAAGATGTACAAATCAAAGGAATGGAGTTGAGAACCCAGAACTAAACTCACATATATAGAGAAAATTAATTTACAACAAAGGAGCCAAGGACTTACAATGGGGGAAGGTCTCTTCAATAAATGGTGCTGGGAAAACTGGACATCATAGACGAAAGGTTGAGACTAGAGGTGAGAGATGGAAGATGGCAACCTGGTAGGGATGAAATTCAGATTCCCCCCAAAGAACAATGAGAAAAACACCTACTTTCCAGAGGAAAATACTAAAGAAGGGTAGACACAGTGGCTGCAGAGATGGAGCGACTTTTGTGACGACAAAGGATAATCAAAAAACTCCCAGTACACGGTTAAACCACAGATTTAGACTCCCAGTACACAAAAAACTCCCAGTACAAAGTTAAACCACAGATTTAGACTTGGCATAAGAGTCGTGGAGGGAGGGTGGAGCTGTAGGAAGATGTGAAAAGGTGACAGATCCAATGCGGAAGCAGCCAGGAACATGCCCAGTGGGGTAAGGATGTGGAGGCAGGGGGAGACCATCTTAGCACAGGGTGGAAGGAGAGCCAGCTCCCCAGGGATTGAGCTGGAGTCCAGGTGATGAAATTACACTGGGCACTGCCATAACTGAAAGGCAGCTAGCGAAATTACCCACCCCGCCTCTTCCCACCACCGTTTAGCAAGAGGCTCAGGACCCACCCGCCAGATATCCTGTCCACCAGATATTCTGCATACCAGATATCCCACCCCGAGGATTAGAAGAAAAACGTAGTCTCCCTGAAGGGCTAAACCTCAATGCTATCTGCGAGCACCACCCTGTGAGTAGAGGTGGAACTGCAAGCTGATTGTCAATTCTGAGCCAGCAGCAAGGTGATCAGTCTACACAACTTCATCACTGCAGGGAAACAACCCTCAGAAATATAAACATATTGCAAAAGATTGTCAGCAGATTTCTCAACTGAAATGCTATAGACCAGAGGGGAATGGCATGATATATTCAAAGTGCTGAAAGAAAAAAAAATTCGACCTAGGGATACTATACCTACACTGTGAGGTTATTATTCAGAACTGAAGGAATGATGAAAAAGCTTTCCTGATAGGCAAAAGGAATTCATCAACACAAAATAAGCTTTGCAAAAAATATTAAACGATTCTCTATAAAGAAACCCAACATAAAAGCAGCAAGATAGCAAATACAAAACATTGAAACTAGATTGTTACCTACCACTGGAGAGGGCAACTATTATCCAAAAGATTGGAAATAAATGCTGACAAGTATGCGGACAATAGGGAACTCTTACATAGTGTTGGTGGGAATATAAAATGGTACAACCATTATGTAAAACAGAACTGAGAGTTCTCAAAAAATGAGAATGGAAAGTCCATATGTTTGTTATTTCTCTGTTGGTTATTTACACTAACAGCATGACAGCACTAATTTGCAGAGTTATATGCACCTCATGTTCATTGCAGTGTTTTTTATAATAGATGAGAGCTGTGAATGACCTAAATGCTCACTGATGGATTAGTGGATAGAGAAGATGTGGTGTGTGTGTATATACACAGTGGAGTACTATTCAGCTATCAAAAAGATAAAATCCTGCCATTTGCAGCAACATGGATGGACCTAGAGGGAGTTATGCTTAAATAAGCAAGAAAAAGAAAGACAGAAATTGTATATCACATGTAGTATAGATACCAAGCACAAGTGAACTAAATCAAACGACTATAGAATTTTAACACATGACCTAAGTAAAACAATAGACTTCTAATCAATTAAATCAAATCCATGGTTGCAAGAAGAGAAGGGGGAGGTTAAGTAAACTAGGTAAAGTTTAATTGCATAATGAAGGAAAAACTGAAATGTCAGTGAACATAATGTATTATGTACAATGTAGATTTACTATGATGTACACGTTAAACCTATGTATTGTTATTAAATATTCAATAAAATCATGAAAAATTTGTTGATTAAAAGAAAAATACATCATTTTAATTTTGGCATTCTTATCTCTTTGGAAGTATAAAAACAAAAGCAGATCTAGACCATAGCAGATGCTTAGCAAATACTTTTTCAAAGAAAGAGGGTCAGTATCATGAAATCGTTGTTAGCCAAGAGGAGTCAGTAAATATTTCTTTCAGCAAGAAAGTAGGACCAAGAATCTGACCAACTAATAATGGAAGTTAAGAATATTGAAGTCTCCACAAAACAGTATGCACCTTTCTGATGGGAAAAGTGCTGTTCTGGCCTTCCTGTGATGCTCTGGGAGTCATCCAACATCAGAAAGCAGACCACTAGGGAAATACAGGTTCAGTTTCACCACATCTGTTCCTAGAACTGCCCAGTGTGAGTGGTGCCATCATCCGTTACTCTTTAATAAAACTCTCCTAGAGTTCCCAACAACTTTTCAGTTTAATTAGGGTCCCTACAAGGAAGAGAGGTTCTACTGAAGTTGGAGCACTTGAGGAGAATTTAATGAAGATACTATTAAAGTTGTATGCAAGTGATAGTAAAAAAAACAAAGGGTATAGCAGTAATCCAAAACTAGTTACACATTTGAAAGAGAAATTGGATGGGGAAAAGTTGGGAGGAGAGACAGTGAACAGGAGCCTTGGCACTTGGCCAAGAAAGTCAGCCCAAGGAAGGGAGGACTCTGGCTTCCCTTCTCCCTCCTACATCTGCCTGTCTTCTCTTGGTCAAACCCAAACTGAATTAAGGAATCCCTGCACGAGTCCACCTCCTGGAGCACAGAGCAGAGTGGGAAAATGTGGGAGGGAGAGGCAACTAAATGATCATTTTTAAGTCCTTGTTAAATTGATTATTTTTTGAAGAACAAAAAAACATTTAAACCAGAGGTAGTCAACTTCACTTTTAGAAAATGATAGTATTTCATTATTGAAGGAAGTACTGTCAAAAATACTCAGTTCTACCTTTGAATTGTTAAAGCGGCTATAGAAAACATGTAAATAAATGAGTGCAGCTATTTCCAATGAAATTTTATTTACAAAAATGGGCCAGCGGGCCATATATAGCATGCAGTCCTGTAAGCACCCCCCCCACACACACACACAGTCTCTCTCTCCATCTCCTGACTCCTCCAACCTGCTCTCCAATAAATTAACTAGAGTTGAGTGTTGATGGACAAGGAGGATATGCATAGAGAAATGATGGTGAGTAGAAATGGAACAGTGTAAAAGAGCAAGAAAAGGAATCATCTTTAAGGAGGTAATAGTTTTAAAAAATAATCTTAACTGTGAGGACTTTGGAAATCAGGTCAAAATATAGAGATCATTAGGGAAACACAGAAACAGGACCCCGAAGGGGTGCCAGCAGAAGGCCAGTCTACCATGCAGTCCCCACGCAAGCCCTGGTGAGTGTCTGCTGAAAGCTATTTACTGTTGTGAATCCCATGTAAAACAATTTATTCATATACAGTCTAATTTTTTTTATTTTTGTCAGCAAACTTGTATTCTTTCACAAGCTGTTATTTCCTCAGACTAAAAAGCTTGCAGAAGCTTCCTCCATGCAAAGCAGGAGCTGAAACCACTAAGCAGCAATTCAGTAATTGTCTGACAAACCTGCAAAAAGAAATAAAGGGCAGATGCAATCTGCCAGTCAGCAGAAATGGAGAGTTAATTGCAAAAATGGCAAGCTCTAAATGAGTCTCAAGGAATGATCAGTCATAACTCACAGGAAGAGGACACCAGTGTCCTCTAAAGTCATCCTTGCAGATTCTTTTTAAGGAAAGAGCTCCTGGTGGGGAAAACAAGCCAAGACAGTGCTTGCCCACACTCTCTCTGCACTCACCACTCTGAATGAGTCCCCTACAGGTGTTGTAGACCCGCATCAGGCAGGCTGGATTCAGGAAGTGATGAATGCCACTCCCACCCACAAAGGGTCCTCAATCAAAGACAGAGATCAGTAAAGCTGAAAGCTACACACCCAGACTTCTCAATCTTCAGATTGGACAACTCTGGGGATCTTCCATGCTGACCTCCGAAGTTCTCAGAATTGCTGAACTCCATTGGCCAGAATGATAGAAAATTTGCTCATGAACAGACCCCATTGTCTTCCCCTCTCTGTCTCACTTTTCCAGCCCCACTTGTGCTTCTTGTCAAGCAAATCCCTTCTGCACACACACTTACTTCAGGCTCTCCTTTTGCAGGAATCCAGCCTAAAACACGTGTGCATTAGTCTCCTGGAGATGAGGAGGTGAGTACCCATCCTAGTGGGAAGCACCTGCTTCCCAGTATAATCAAAGTGAAAGTCAGAGGAAAGCATGCTGATTCCTCCAATCATCTGGCACTTCCTGACCTCTGTGAGTTTAACTCTGCCTGGGTTCAGGAGACCCAGAAAGAAATAAAACTTGCTCCATTCAGGAGATCATCCTATATTAGTTTTGACTAACTTGTAGTCAATATGAATCTCATCCAATAAGCTGGGGTGTGCAAAAACGGCCCCATGTCTCCTTGAAGGTGCTGTCAGTCATTCTCGGAATCGTCCATTCTTTAAATCAACTCCTCACCTCACAAAGATGGCACAATATCCTGGCAAACATGGGCTATAGAGTCAACCTGAATTTCAATTCTGGCTCTCTCTGCAAATTATGAGCTCGGTGACCTTGGGTAATTTGGTTGACCTCTCTGAACCTTCTTTTCCCCATCTGTAGAATGAGGATGATAATAGTAGTATCTGCCTCTTAGGGAGGTTGAGAATTAAGCGAGACAACATGTGCAAAGCACTTAGACCAGTACTTGGAGTTTGAAAGACACTATGGAAATATTCATCTCGGGCACAAAACCCTCTAGTCTGACCCAGCCATGCGTAAGATTTAAAATCTCAGAAAACTCGTGCATTACAAGGCACTGATTCAGAAAGCCACAAACCTTCCTCCTTTCCCAGCACCAAGGAATCTCAAGTGAGTCTTGGAGAATCTTCCTTCTCTCTGTTGTTCTCAATAACTCTCCCTCTCCAGTCTCCTCCCAGATCACCTAGCTGACCTTCTTGAGGGACTTGGCAGAAGTATGTCAAAAGAAGGACCTCTCCAACAACTACTTTTCATTCCTCAAGGCAGGAAAAAAAGAAACCTGCCAGGTACTTGGCTGGGGATGGATTGGGAGAATGTGGAGAGAAAAGTTTACATGAATAAATCTCAGGGGATCAGCTATGACATATTAGTCACTCATAAAACATTAATTAACAATTTAGTTTCCCCCAGGCATTGTGCCAGTCTCTAGAAAACAATACTGGAAAAGACAGTGCTGGTGTCCGGTTTCCCTTTTAGAATTTCTTCTTGGGGCAGTGATGTTTGAATGTGATACACACACAAATCACACCCCACTGAAGAGTCCCATGTCCCATTTCATAGTGAGTTCAATTCAGCCAACCCTGGAAGCAGCCTAGAAATCAAACACACCAGCTGACTGTTTAAGTAGTTCTCAGACCACAACTATAGGGAAAGCCTAACTTCAAATGCTAAATTCCCAGAAAAGATCTAACAAATTGCAGAAATGTTTTGCAGTCAAGAATGTTGTAGCCTGACCTTCTATGTTCTCGTGGATGGTTTACAAGGAGGAGCTGCCTCATATTGAGTCACACGCTGTAGCAAGCAAGGTGTGTTATAAGGAAGTTGTGAGGTACAGATACCTTCATCTGATGGACTCAAACAGCAGCCTGGCAACTCCCAAGCTCCAGCTAAATTACCCTCCTTCTCTCACCACCTCCATACAGGGGCTGGGCTAAACTGAAGACTGCACACTTAGGCTCTGGATAAAGCTCCCTGGTGATCCCACCCAGGCTGGATCCACCTGTCTCTGCCTCCTGGAAGGTAACCCACAAGACTTGGGAATCTGGTCTGTCTGCATGTCCCCAGGAGACCCTTAGCATGAAATCTGACCTTAAGCCTGGACTAGACTTTCAAATTCAGAGCTCTTATTCTGATAAAAACATATATACCTTACTGAATAGGACATTCTAAATATAAGAAATACCTCAGGAAAAAATTAGGGTAAATTACATGTGTGATTTGTGTGCCTCCCTTTCCTGCAGTAACTCTTTAAGTGTTTGTAAATAAAACTGTAGGAGTGACAACAAGAAAAGGGACAAAGGAAAGGAGAGAAATGAGGAAGTGAGGAGGGAGGAGAGGAGGGAGGGGAAAGAATGAAGGGAGGCCTTCAGCAGCAGGCTGGTGTTCAAGCCAAGTGTGTGTACCCCACTTCCAGCATGAATCCAAAGTTTCTAGGTTCTGAACTTGTGCATAGGAAATCATGAGACTTTTGGCTTTTGTTTGCAGTCAGAATTAAATCAGAGCAAAGTGTACTGCTCTAATAATCCCCAATAACTAAAAATTTTGGACACAGCCAGGCTAGGAGCACAGGAAAAAGTACATCTGGACAGTCTCTACTTGCAGAGATTGCCTGCGCAATGTGGCTTGCCCTCTCTCTCCAACTGAAGCCCCTGGGTGAGCAACTCACAAGCAGACATCTGAGGGATATTAGCATTCTTCCCCATAGTAACCACCTCTGCAGTTCTCTGATGATTTACAGCCTCTACTTAAGCGAAACATCAGAACTCATCATCACAACTAGCAGACTGTCTATAAAGCTTGAAATCACTGTACATTTTTATTGAATTCAAAATAAGGCAAATAACCCTCACATTAAAAAGTAATCAAATAAATAAGGCCGGGCCTCTCCTCCCTGACCTGAATATCCAAGTGCAGTTTTGTTTTGATTCCATTTGTGCAAGGAGAAGTTCAGAATCAGGAGAACCAATGGAGGACACGAAAACATTCTCTCTTCTCATAGGAAGTGTAGGTCACATTGAGGACTTTTTCTCTTTTAAGAGGGCTGGTCTTGACTTGATCAGCATCTGTACCAAGATTGAGGAGTTCAGAGGAAAAGGTGGGGGTAACAGATATATTCATTCATTGCAGGAAAGGAGGACCTCATACTTGGCATTGCCTGGGATTTGAGGTATACCTTGGATCTAATGCTTTTCTTTCCTAATTCATCCATCATCTCTCACTCTCACAATATTTTGCACACCAAAATCATATCAATCCTCCCAAACATCATTTCTTATGCATGCCTCCCTTGTTCATAACCCCTACCTTATTCTCTATTTCCCAAATCCCAGCCCTTTGTGCCTCTATTTTAGCCTACTTCTTGCTATTTCTGGACTTCTCAGGCTAGTGCCACCCCAGACACCAGGATGACATCTATCTCTACCTCCAAACTTTCCTTTGTATTTTCCCTCCTTTATGCCCAGTCAAATTCCACCTACCCCTCAAATATAGAAGCACTTCTCTCATTCAGTGATTTGATGTCAGGAACTATTCTACACGCCAGAGACTGTTAGTGCCTCCTTTTCCTAAGCTCTCAAAGCACCTGCTTGCTCCACATTTTCAGCCATTTGTTTAATATTGTCCTAGAGTTTTCTTGCATTGATTATAGAAGTTCATATCAGGAGCTCATGCCTCCACTCCAAAGTATGCAATAAACTACCTGTCTGAGTATAGTCTATTCCTCCAAATGCCCCAGGGGGCTTAGAAAGATGTTGGAAAACAGCAAATTCTTTTTGATGGAAAAATATGTGCTGGTGATTATCAATCACAGATGCCCAAGCCCTATTCCAAAACAATAGAATAAAAATTTTGGGTGAAACTTGAAAATCTATATATTTTAAACTGTCAGGATGCATCACAGAAGCTAAAAAAATAATGAGTTAGTATTTTCTGGTGAATTATATAAACTTAATCTTTATAACCTTTCTCTTTATTAGAACTCTTAGTGCCAGTCATCAGAACCACAAATAACTGACGGCCACCAGTACCCACTTGTCTGTGGGTACCAATGAATTGGTCACAAGCTATAGTTTTGACTTTTCCCAGACTGAGAGACACCCCAATGGAAATGCGAGAGTTCAATCTCCTATTTTAGAGTTTCCTCCAATGTCTCAATCAGAAATGTGCATCAGAATCATGTGGGGCAATTTTCTAGTTTTACTGCACCAAAAGATCAGCTCAATTCACCTTTGAATGGTTTCTTGCTCAGTGATATTTCTAGAGCTCACCTCACACTTGGTCACTCATCCCAGAGAACCTTGGGCCATCACCCAAATCATCAATACCACTGATGCTGCCATCTTGTTCAAGAAATCTTCTCATTTCCTCATAGAATGTACATAGAGTGATGATCATTACATTTAAATTATTTTAAAGCTGAAATCATTTTAAAAGGCCCTGTGACAGGATTAACTGAAATCCCAAAATATTCTTGCTCTCCCAGTTTTGAATATGTTCAACAGAGATGAGTGAGGACGGGCCATCTTAGGGGAAGCTTGATTCCATTAAACACTGGAGACATTCCTCTAATTTCTTGGCTCTGGCTCCATCCTCATCAAATAGATTTGCAACTTCCTTTTTCTCTACTTGACTTTAGGTGGATATACTTATGCTTTGTAAGTACTTTGTAAACTAAAAATCACTATACACAGTTAAGAGATCATTATTTTAACATTTACGATGGATTATGATATATCCTCTCAGGCCTTTAAACTATATTTACGTTTATGAGAAGAAAAATGACCACCTTGTAAAACTAAAGAGCCATTCCCTTTCTGCTTATATGTAAACCTCAAAAAAGCAAAAAACCAGAAGAGAGATATTGTCAAGAAAAGACAAATAATGTCATTTTTGGATCCCAATACCTATGATATTATTTTAAAGGTTTACCTAATTTCTATTTAGTTATAAATATGAATACAATATAAATTTATGCTACAACCCAATGTGCACTAGGTCAGTGGTACATACATTTTCAGAATACTGTCTCAGGTAAGGCACTGCTAGTTACTATAGAAATTGCCAAAATGTCAATATTTAACACAACCACTAATGTGGGAATAGCTGGATAATGACTTTCTTCATGTGATGATTCAGTGACCAAGTTTTCTTCCATCTTATGGCTCAGCTAGATCCTGAATCTTCCATGGCTTCTGCATTCAATAAGCCAGGTGTATGGGTACCTCTGATGCTTAAAAACTCCAGTCTGAATATGACATAGTTTAATTCTGTTTATGTGGCACTTCCAAGGACCATTCTCATGACCACATCTACCTGTAAAGATAAATTTGTCTTTAGCTAACAACTCTCACCAGCAGCAACTTTGCACTATAAAAAAGCACATATTTTGATGGACAGGTAGCCAACACTACCACAGGTAATAATAAGCTCTGAAAAACACATACAAACTGAGCACCCTCTTCCCAAGAAAAAAACTGGAGGGGTTTTTGAGGATTCCATTCATTTATTCATAAACATTCCACTAATTAAACCTCCCACTGAAGGTTTTTGGACAGAGATATTACATAATGCATTTATATTCATTCTGTCACTCTTTCACTTTTCCTCTTTCCCTTCCTTTTCCTCTCCCCCAATAAAGATAGAAAATAAATTAATAGAGAAGTAGGGAAGCAAAGAGCATTAGTAAACAATAGAAAATACATATAAATACATATAAATCCTTTATCAAATTGTTGGGGATTAGTATGTGTACAATTTCTAGCAGGGATTTGTTCTTTGAAGAAAAATCTAAAATAATATCTTAACCTACATGAGCCTGTGCTCTTACAAAGTAAATGTATACAACAGGCACAATTACAGAGCAGCACAGGATGGACGATGATTCAGATGCTGCAGGAGTTTGAAAAAGAGAGACCAGTTCACATCAGAGATCTCTGGACATCCTTAGGAGGAGAAGGGAATGAAACCATGCCATTCCATGAAATGTGGACTGGCATCCAGCACAAGTTCCTGCCCTGGAGATAAAATGAAGCGTGAGGCAGCAAAGGATTAGGCAGTTCCTGCAGCAAAATGTTAATTATGATGCACCTTCATTTATCTTTGGGTCTATAAAAGGAATGAAGTGGAAAAGAAGTTGGATAGGAGCCTCCAAAGCAACTAAGGACATGTACAAAGGGGAGGTGAGAAAATACAATTTAAATGCAAGATGTTAGAGAAAGAAGATAGTGTAAGCAAACGTTAAGTGCAATTTCTAATTTTTTGTTGATTTGGGCATTAAAGACACAGATGTTAAAGTTTATTCCTGTCCTAAAATAACTCAAATTCTAGGAAAGTTTTTAATCGAGAGCTATTTTGAGACTCTTATTCTCTGGGATTAAAACCAACACAAATTAGCTCGAGAAAAGAAAAAATTTGTGAGAAACTCAATAACCAGGGAAAGGACAGATATGTCATCCACTTGGTATGTGTCAGAATGGCTGCTATGTGTGTGGTTTTCTTCCTGTTCACTTTGCCCTGCTCCTAGTATCCTCACATATCTCCCAGATTTGCAATGACAGAAAGTTTTCTTTTTTCTTGAATTCCAGTTTGAGAATTTCCTGAGAAAGATTAATAACTGGCTTGTCATATCTTGTTTAGAGATGGGGTGCAGGGAGTTCCCTGGTGGAGCAGCAGTTAGGTCAGTCGCTTCCAAATGATGCAGACTACATTCCCCTGGTTTCAAGTCCTTGGCCTGGAGAAACAGCCATTGTGAACAATTAAATGGAAAACAAAATGCTTCTTCTTCCTCTCTCGTCCTGCCTGTTTGCCTACTACTGGCTTCATTCCTGCCTGCACCTTTTCTTTAAAAAAACTAGAAATGGGGTACAACATGGTATCATGTATTGGATCACTGAAGACCTTCTTAGTTGAGGAGGGGAGGGAAAAATTCTCTGAAACAGGAGATTATAGATGCAGAAGTAAGGAAAGTTTTTTAGACAGACAAAAAAGATCCATGTATATACTTAAGTATCTAATATTTATCTGTAGTCAGCCATCAAAAAAGATGAAGTCCTGCCATTTACAACACTGGTAGACCTAGAATTATGTATCATGATGAAAGTCAGAAGGATAAAGACAAACATCTCATAATTTCACTCATTTGGGTTATAGATAAACCAAATGAAACAAATTTTAAAAAATAGACCTTTATTCTATAATATGAAATTATTGGTTACCAAAAGGGAAGGCAGAGGGAAGAAAACTGGGTAAAAAGGATCACTGTATGATGAAGGAAGAATTGGACTGATGGTGGTAAACGTAATATAGTACTTACAGATATGGATTTACAATACACATCTTAAACCTAGATAATGTTATGATGCAATGTTCCTTCAATAAAGTTTTTAAACTGATTTAATTTAATACTGGGATATAGGTAAAATACAATTTATGTCTCCTAAGAACTCAAATTAAGTATACTCTGCAATGTCTGTTATGAAAATATGCAATGGTGACTCAGAAGAGTGTATCTAACCTAGCTAGTTGGTGAAAGTAGATTTATTTTATCAGGGGAAGAAAGTAATGGTATTCCAGGTAGAGAGGAAATCTTGAACAGAAACTCATGGAAAGGCTGAGGTTATTGAGAAACTGTGAGAGATTGGAAATCTGGGAGAGCAGAGGGAACATGAGGTCAGAAACGGATCATATGGATCAAGGTAATTTATTCCATGGACAAATGGAGCAACATTTAAGAGTTTCAAACAGGAAATAACATGGTGAAATTAGGATTTTAGGAGGGTTACAAAGGCTTCAGTTACAGACAATGGGTATGAAAAGAATAGAGGTGGGTGTAATGAGTGAGAATAACAAGCCACTGTCTAAGTGGGCAGTGGTAGTAGCAGAGGGTGTGGGGGTGAAGTAAATGGGCAAGTGATGTTTAGGAGGTAGAAATGGGGCATGATTAGCTTGAATGGTGCCAGGAGAAGTGTGAATGACATCACTGCTAACACTGTGGCATAATTCTCTAACTCATTTGGAATACAACTCACTTGTCTTTCTATTGTTTTGTAGAATGCCATGAACTTGTGATCTATTAAAATTTAATTTCAAATAAATATATCATATTGTCTAAGTCTCACTCTAGATCCAGTAGCCACATGCCCAAGTTGGTAGTTGTTATTTTTTTTAAATCTAGGGGTGTAATATTAAAAACTGAGAACATTTAGTTTAACTTTGTCTTGCCTCTGAGAATTGGGGAAAGGTCACTTTTTAATTTTGGTGGCAGAATATGTCTCTTCATTAAGAGAAAGCCAGTGTTCAATCTAATGATGGTTTGAGAGTTACTGAATTCCATGAGAGAAACTGAGGGCAGAAGACAAGACCTTGAAAATAAAACTGGAAATAAACTTCAAAGGGAGATCAAAGTGTGCTGTGTTTATTGATGTGTTCCCTTTGCATATTTTTCCACTTTAATGTTAGACTTGTATTTTTATTTATTTATTTTTTAGCTTAAACAGATTTACTTTTTAAACTTAAATGCATTTTGAAAGACAATTTTATAGTTCTGCCATAGAAGGGAACCCAGTTTCACTAGCCAAAAATAGAAGATAACATAAAATAGGAAGAATGGAAATGAGCCACTGTTATTAAATTCTGACTAACTTAATATTGCTTTGGAAGGCTGTGCCTGAGATCAGATTGCCTTCTTTTTATTTATTTTAAAGGAAAAGTGCAGGCAGGAATGAAGGCGAGTAGGCAGTGATGTCAGAAGATAAGGCAGAAAAAGCACTTTATTTTATTCAGTTGTTCACATTAGTTGTTCTCCCCAGCCCCAAGACCTTGGATCACCGAGTCTGCCTTTTCCAGAAAAACCTCTCTGAGATTGTTTTTGGAAGACTTCTTCTGGACATGCAGCTTTACTGCATTTCCCAAGCCTCTCTTGTAGCCAGTGGAGTAAGAGAGAGTGATGAGTACTCCTCAAGTTCTGGCACAGAACAATCCTCTAGACAACCCCTCGCATTCCATCTTTTTGACTGAAGAGTCAGCAAAAATCTCTGAGACCCTAGGGCACAGAAGAGTCACAAGACAGAAGGAACCTTGGTGTTGGAATCATTTTGTGGAAGACTATTCAGTAAACATTCTCACTAAAGGAGCAATAATTTGTGTAGTGTAAAGCCACTAATATTTTGGGGGATTTTGTTACTGCAGTTAGCCTGTGTTGACTGAAGTACTGATAAAGACATCCCTACCCAAATAGATATATTCACTTTGTGTAATAAAAGGGGCCAGTTAAACCTTAAAAACTAAAAATATTTTTGCTCCTTAATTCATTGTGAATTGATGATGATTCTCAACATCATCTTCATTTCCACCTCTTTTAGAAATATCAAGGCAGGTTATTGCCTATCAGTCTTCAAGTCTTCAGAGTTAAGATTTATCTATTATTCTTAAAACTTTTCTCCTAGTTCCCAAACACCAGGAGACTCCCTTATATGTTCACATCAGTAATAAGGGCTAACTTGAACAGTGATTATTTTTCACGCATAATGTGAATATCTATTTTTATAAATGGAGAAAGCATATCTAGATCTAGAGTGACAAGGCATCTGAATGTTATATGTAGAAGCCACCTCCACGCTTCCTACTCTGTTCTCATCAAAGCTTCCATGCCTGTGGGTCAGCTGTGAAAGATGCTAATTATGTTAGCACGCAGTTAGGTCAGTGGTTTGAAAACAACACTCCAGTGACAGCAAGAAAGATGGATTGGAGTGAGTGAGGATGGTAGTCTGGGATTACGTGAAGCTGAATTACATCTTCATTTCTCTTTTGTTATTGAGAATTAACTCTAAATTATGTTATGAAAATGGATGACTCATCTTTTTCATCTGTGAGAGAGGGGATATTTTAATTTGAACAATATCTACCATATTCAAGCAGCACTCTTCCACCACGGGTAAAGAGGCTAAAGTCTCCAAATTATGAAAGGAATGTTGGAGATTAATTAGAACTACCACAGTGTGACACACATACATTATAAACTCTCTTTCAAAATGCACTTAACGTTTGCTTACACTATCTTCTTTCTCTAACATCTTGCATTTAAATTGTATTTTCTCACCTCCCCTTTGTACATGTCCTTAGTTGCTTTGGAGGCTCCTATCCAACTTCTTTTCCACTTCATTCCTTTTATAGACCCAAAGATAAATGAAGGTGCATCATAATTAACATTTTGCTGCAGGAACTGCCTAATCCTTTGCTGCCTCACGCTTCATTTTATCTCCAGGGCAGGAACTTGTGCTGGATGCCAGTCCACATTTCATGGAATGGCATGGTTTCATTCCCTTCTCCTCCTAAGGATGTCCAGAGATCTCTGATGTGAACTGGTCTCTCTTTTTCAAACTCCTGCAGCATCTGAATCATCGTCCATCCTGTGCTGCTCTGTAATTGTGCCTGTTGTATACATTTACTTTGTAAGAGCACAGGCTCATGTAGGTTAAGATATTATTTTAGATTTTTCTTCAAAGAACAAATCCCTGCTAGAAATTGTACACATACTAATCCCCAACAATTTGATAAAGGATTTATATGTATTTATATGTATTTTCTATTGTTTACTAATGCTCTTTGCTTCCCTACTTCTCTATTAATTTATTTTCTATCTTTATTGGGGGAGAGGAAAAGGAAGGGAAAGAGGAAAAGTGAAAGAGTGACAGAATGAATATAAATGCATTATGTAATATCTCTGTCCAAAAACCTTCAGTGGGAGGTTTAATTAGTGGAATGTTTATGAATAAATGAATGGAATCCTCAAAAACCCCTCCAGTTTTTTTCTTGGGAAGAGGGTGCTCAGTTTGTATGTGTTTTTCAGAGCTTATTATTACCTGTGGTAGTGTTGGCTACCTGTCCATCAAAATATGTGCTTTTTTATAGTGCAAAGTTGCTGCTGGTGAGAGTTGTTAGCTAAAGACAAATTTATCTTTACAGGTAGATGTGGTCATGAGAATGGTCCTTGGAAGTGCCACATAAACAGAATTAAACTATGTCATATTCAGACTGGAGTTTTTAAGCATCAGAGGTACCCATACACCTGGCTTATTGAATGCAGAAGCCATGGAAGATTCAGGATCTAGCTGAGCCATAAGATGGAAGAAAACTTGGTCACTGAATCATCACATGAAGAAAGTCATTATCCAGCTATTCCCACATTAGTGGTTGTGTTAAATATTGACATTTTGGCAATTTCTATAGTAACTAGCAGTGCCTTACCTGAGACAGTATTCTGAAAATGTATGTACCACTGACCTAGTGCACATTGGGTTGTAGCATAAATTTATATTGTATTCATATTTATAACTAAATAGAAATTAGGTAAACCTTTAAAATAATATCATAGGTATTGGGATCCAAAAATGACATTATTTGTCTTTTCTTGACAATATCTCTCTTCTGGTTTTTTGCTTTTTTGAGGTTTACATATAAGCAGAAAGGGAATGGCTCTTTAGTTTTACAAGGTGGTCATTTTTCTTCTCATAAACGTAAATATAGTTTAAAGGCCTGAGAGGATATATCATAATCCATCGTAAATGTTAAAATAATGATCTCTTAACTGTGTATAGTGATTTTTAGTTTACAAAGTACTTACAAAGCATAAGTATATCCACCTAAAGTCAAGTAGAGAAAAAGGAAGTTGCAAATCTATTTGATGAGGATGGAGCCAGAGCCAAGAAATTAGAGGAATGTCTCCAGTGTTTAATGGAATCAAGCTTCCCCTAAGATGGCCCGTCCTCACTCATCTCTGTTGAACATATTCAAAACTGGGAGAGCAAGAATATTTTGGGATTTCAGTTAATCCTGTCACAGGGCCTTTTAAAATGATTTCAGCTTTAAAATAATTTAAATGTAATGATCATCACTCTATGTACATTCTATGAGGAAATGAGAAGATTTCTTGAACAAGATGGCAGCATCAGTGGTATTGATGATTTGGGTGATGGCCCAAGGTTCTCTGGGATGAGTGACCAAGTGTGAGGTGAGCTCTAGAAATATCACTGAGCAAGAAACCATTCAAAGGTGAATTGAGCTGATCTTTTGGTGCAGTAAAACTAGAAAATTGCCCCACATGATTCTGATGCACATTTCTGATTGAGACATTGGAGGAAACTCTAAAATAGGAGATTGAACTCTCGCATTTCCATTGGGGTGTCTCTCAGTCTGGGAAAAGTCAAAACTATAGCTTGTGACCAATTCATTGGTACCCACAGACAAGTGGGTACTGGTGGCCGTCAGTTATTTGTGGTTCTGATGACTGGCACTAAGAGTTCTAATAAAGAGAAAGGTTATAAAGATTAAGTTTATATAATTCACCAGAAAATACTAACTCATTATTTTTTTAGCTTCTGTGATGCATCCTGACAGTTTAAAATATATAGATTTTCAAGTTTCACCCAAAATTTTTATTCTATTGTTTTGGAATAGGGCTTGGGCATCTGTGATTGATAATCACCAGCACATATTTTTCCATCAAAAAGAATTTGCTGTTTTCCAACATCTTTCTAAGCCCCCTGGGGCATTTGGAGGAATAGACTATACTCAGACAGGTAGTTTATTGCATACTTTGGAGTGGAGGCATGAGCTCCTGATATGAACTTCTATAATCAATGCAAGAAAACTCTAGGACAATATTAAACAAATGGCTGAAAATGTGGAGCAAGCAGGTGCTTTGAGAGCTTAGGAAAAGGAGGCACTAACAGTCTCTGGCGTGTAGAATAGTTCCTGACATCAAATCACTGAATGAGAGAAGTGCTTCTATATTTGAGGGGTAGGTGGAATTTGACTGGGCATAAAGGAGGGAAAATACAAAGGAAAGTTTGGAGGTAGAGATAGATGTCATCCTGGTGTCTGGGGTGGCACTAGCCTGAGAAGTCCAGAAATAGCAAGAAGTAGGCTAAAATAGAGGCACAAAGGGCTGGGATTTGGGAAATAGAGAATAAGGTAGGGGTTATGAACAAGGGAGGCATGCATAAGAAATGATGTTTGGGAGGATTGATATGATTTTGGTGTGCAAAATATTGTGAGAGTGAGAGATGATGGATGAATTAGGAAAGAAAAGCATTAGATCCAAGGTATACCTCAAATCCCAGGCAATGCCAAGTATGAGGTCCTCCTTTCCTGCAATGAATGAATATATCTGTTACCCCCACCTTTTCCTCTGAACTCCTCAATCTTGGTACAGATGCTGATCAAGTCAAGACCAGCCCTCTTAAAAGAGAAAAAGTCCTCAATGTGACCTACACTTCCTATGAGAAGAGAGAATGTTTTCGTGTCCTCCATTGGTTCTCCTGATTCTGAACTTCTCCTTGCACAAATGGAATCAAAACAAAACTGCACTTGGATATTCAGGTCAGGGAGGAGAGGCCCGGCCTTATTTATTTGATTACTTTTTAATGTGAGGGTTATTTGCCTTATTTTGAATTCAATAAAAATGTACAGTGATTTCAAGCTTTATAGACAGTCTGCTAGTTGTGATGATGAGTTCTGATGTTTCGCTTAAGTAGAGGCTGTAAATCATCAGAGAACTGCAGAGGTGGTTACTATGGGGAAGAATGCTAATATCCCTCAGATGTCTGCTTGTGAGTTGCTCACCCAGGGGCTTCAGTTGGAGAGAGAGGGCAAGCCACATTGCGCAGGCAATCTCTGCAAGTAGAGACTGTCCAGATGTACTTTTTCCTGTGCTCCTAGCCTGGCTGTGTCCAAAATTTTTAGTTATTGGGGATTATTAGAGCAGTACACTTTGCTCTGATTTAATTCTGACTGCAAACAAAAGCCAAAAGTCTCATGATTTCCTATGCACAAGTTCAGAACCTAGAAACTTTGGATTCATGCTGGAAGTGGGGTACACACACTTGGCTTGAACACCAGCCTGCTGCTGAAGGCCTCCCTTCATTCTTTCCCCTCCCTCCTCTCCTCCCTCCTCACTTCCTCATTTCTCTCCTTTCCTTTGTCCCTTTTCTTGTTGTCACTCCTACAGTTTTATTTACAAACACTTAAAGAGTTACTGCAGGAAAGGGAGGCACACAAATCACACATGTAATTTACCCTAATTTTTTCCTGAGGTATTTCTTATATTTAGAATGTCCTATTCAGTAAGGTATATATGTTTTTATCAGAATAAGAGCTCTGAATTTGAAAGTCTAGTCCAGGCTTAAGGTCAGATTTCATGCTAAGGGTCTCCTGGGGACATGCAGACAGACCAGATTCCCAAGTCTTGTGGGTTACCTTCCAGGAGGCAGAGACAGGTGGATCCAGCCTGGGTGGGATCACCAGGGAGCTTTATCCAGAGCCTAAGTGTGCAGTCTTCAGTTTAGCCCAGCCCCTGTATGGAGGTGGTGAGAGAAGGAGGGTAATTTAGCTGGAGCTTGGGAGTTGCCAGGCTGCTGTTTGAGTCCATCAGATGAAGGTATCTGTACCTCACAACTTCCTTATAACACACCTTGCTTGCTACAGCGTGTGACTCAATATGAGGCAGCTCCTCCTTGTAAACCATCCACGAGAACATAGAAGGTCAGGCTACAACATTCTTGACTGCAAAACATTTCTGCAATTTGTTAGATCTTTTCTGGGAATTTAGCATTTGAAGTTAGGCTTTCCCTATAGTTGTGGTCTGAGAACTACTTAAACAGTCAGCTGGTGTGTTTGATTTCTAGGCTGCTTCCAGGGTTGGCTGAATTGAACTCACTATGAAATGGGACATGGGACTCTTCAGTGGGGTGTGATTTGTGTGTGTATCACATTCAAACATCACTGCCCCAAGAAGAAATTCTAAAAGGGAAACCGGACACCAGCACTGTCTTTTCCAGTATTGTTTTCTAGAGACTGGCACAATGCCTGGGGGAAACTAAATTGTTAATTAATGTTTTATGAGTGACTAATATGTCATAGCTGATCCCCTGAGATTTATTCATGTAAACTTTTCTCTCCACATTCTCCCAATCCATCCCCAGCCAAGTACCTGGCAGGTTTCTTTTTTTCCTGCCTTGAGGAATGAAAAGTAGTTGTTGGAGAGGTCCTTCTTTTGACATACTTCTGCCAAGTCCCTCAAGAAGGTCAGCTAGGTGATCTGGGAGGAGACTGGAGAGGGAGAGTTATTGAGAACAACAGAGAGAAGGAAGATTCTCCAAGACTCACTTGAGATTCCTTGGTGCTGGGAAAGGAGGAAGGTTTGTGGCTTTCTGAATCAGTGCCTTGTAATGCACGAGTTTTCTGAGATTTTAAATCTTACGCATGGCTGGGTCAGACTAGAGGGTTTTGTGCCCGAGATGAATATTTCCATAGTGTCTTTCAAACTCCAAGTACTGGTCTAAGTGCTTTGCACATGTTGTCTCGCTTAATTCTCAACCTCCCTAAGAGGCAGATACTACTATTATCATCCTCATTCTACAGATGGGGAAAAGAAGGTTCAGAGAGGTCAACCAAATTACCCAAGGTCACCGAGCTCATAATTTGCAGAGAGAGCCAGAATTGAAATTCAGGTTGACTCTATAGCCCATGTTTGCCAGGATATTGTGCCATCTTTGTGAGGTGAGGAGTTGATTTAAAGAATGGACGATTCCGAGAATGACTGACAGCACCTTCAAGGAGACATGGGGCCGTTTTTGCACACCCCAGCTTATTGGATGAGATTCATATTGACTACAAGTTAGTCAAAACTAATATAGGATGATCTCCTGAATGGAGCAAGTTTTATTTCTTTCTGGGTCTCCTGAACCCAGGCAGAGTTAAACTCACAGAGGTCAGGAAGTGCCAGATGATTGGAGGAATCAGCATGCTTTCCTCTGACTTTCACTTTGATTATACTGGGAAGCAGGTGCTTCCCACTAGGATGGGTACTCACCTCCTCATCTCCAGGAGACTAATGCACACGTGTTTTAGGCTGGATTCCTGCAAAAGGAGAGCCTGAAGTAAGTGTGTGTGCAGAAGGGATTTGCTTGACAAGAAGCACAAGTGGGGCTGGAAAAGTGAGACAGAGAGGGGAAGACAATGGGGTCTGTTCATGAGCAAATTTTCTATCATTCTGGCCAATGGAGTTCAGCAATTCTGAGAACTTCGGAGGTCAGCATGGAAGATCCCCAGAGTTGTCCAATCTGAAGATTGAGAAGTCTGGGTGTGTAGCTTTCAGCTTTACTGATCTCTGTCTTTGATTGAGGACCCTTTGTGGGTGGGAGTGGCATTCATCACTTCCTGAATCCAGCCTGCCTGATGCGGGTCTACAACACCTGTAGGGGACTCATTCAGAGTGGTGAGTGCAGAGAGAGTGTGGGCAAGCACTGTCTTGGCTTGTTTTCCCCACCAGGAGCTCTTTCCTTAAAAAGAATCTGCAAGGATGACTTTAGAGGACACTGGTGTCCTCTTCCTGTGAGTTATGACTGATCATTCCTTGAGACTCATTTAGAGCTTGCCATTTTTGCAATTAACTCTCCATTTCTGCTGACTGGCAGATTGCATCTGCCCTTTATTTCTTTTTGCAGGTTTGTCAGACAATTACTGAATTGCTGCTTAGTGGTTTCAGCTCCTGCTTTGCATGGAGGAAGCTTCTGCAAGCTTTTTAGTCTGAGGAAATAACAGCTTGTGAAAGAATACAAGTTTGCTGACAAAAATAAAAAAAATTAGACTGTATATGAATAAATTGTTTTACATGGGATTCACAACAGTAAATAGCTTTCAGCAGACACTCACCAGGGCTTGCGTGGGGACTGCATGGTAGACTGGCCTTCTGCTGGCACCCCTTCGGGGTCCTGTTTCTGTGTTTCCCTAATGATCTCTATATTTTGACCTGATTTCCAAAGTCCTCACAGTTAAGATTATTTTTTAAAACTATTACCTCCTTAAAGATGATTCCTTTTCTTGCTCTTTTACACTGTTCCATTTCTACTCACCATCATTTCTCTATGCATATCCTCCTTGTCCATCAACACTCAACTCTAGTTAATTTATTGGAGAGCAGGTTGGAGGAGTCAGGAGATGGAGAGAGAGACTGTGTGTGTGTGTGGGGGGGGTGCTTACAGGACTGCATGCTATATATGGCCCGCTGGCCCATTTTTGTAAATAAAATTTCATTGGAAATAGCTGCACTCATTTATTTACATGTTTTCTATAGCCGCTTTAACAATTCAAAGGTAGAACTGAGTATTTTTGACAGTACTTCCTTCAATAATGAAATACTATCATTTTCTAAAAGTGAAGTTGACTACCTCTGGTTTAAATGTTTTTTTGTTCTTCAAAAAATAATCAATTTAACAAGGACTTAAAAATGATCATTTAGTTGCCTCTCCCTCCCACATTTTCCCACTCTGCTCTGTGCTCCAGGAGGTGGACTCGTGCAGGGATTCCTTAATTCAGTTTGGGTTTGACCAAGAGAAGACAGGCAGATGTAGGAGGGAGAAGGGAAGCCAGAGTCCTCCCTTCCTTGGGCTGACTTTCTTGGCCAAGTGCCAAGGCTCCTGTTCACTGTCTCTCCTCCCAACTTTTCCCCATCCAATTTCTCTTTCAAATGTGTAACTAGTTTTGGATTACTGCTATACCCTTTGTTTTTTTTACTATCACTTGCATACAACTTTAATAGTATCTTCATTAAATTCTCCTCAAGTGCTCCAACTTCAGTAGAACCTCTCTTCCTTGTAGGGACCCTAATTAAACTGAAAAGTTGTTGGGAACTCTAGGAGAGTTTTATTAAAGAGTAACGGATGATGGCACCACTCACACTGGGCAGTTCTAGGAACAGATGTGGTGAAACTGAACCTGTATTTCCCTAGTGGTCTGCTTTCTGATGTTGGATGACTCCCAGAGCATCACAGGAAGGCCAGAACAGCACTTTTCCCATCAGAAAGGTGCATACTGTTTTGTGGAGACTTCAATATTCTTAACTTCCATTATTAGTTGGTCAGATTCTTGGTCCTACTTTCTTGCTGAAAGAAATATTTACTGACTCCTCTTGGCTAACAACGATTTCATGATACTGACCCTCTTTCTTTGAAAAAGTATTTGCTAAGCATCTGCTATGGTCTAGATCTGCTTTTGTTTTTATACTTCCAAAGAGATAAGAATGCCAAAATTAAAATGATGTATTTTTCTTTTAATCAACAAATTTTTCATGATTTTATTGAATATTTAATAACAATACATAGGTTTAACGTGTACATCATAGTAAATCTACATTGTACATAATACATTATGTTCACTGACATTTCAGTTTTTCCTTCATTATGCAATTAAACTTTACCTAGTTTACTTAACCTCCCCCTTCTCTTCTTGCAACCATGGATTTGATTTAATTGATTAGAAGTCTATTGTTTTACTTAGGTCATGTGTTAAAATTCTATAGTCGTTTGATTTAGTTCACTTGTGCTTGGTATCTATACTACATGTGATATACAATTTCTGTCTTTCTTTTTCTTGCTTATTTAAGCATAACTCCCTCTAGGTCCATCCATGTTGCTGCAAATGGCAGGATTTTATCTTTTTGATAGCTGAATAGTACTCCACTGTGTATATACACACACACCACATCTTCTCTATCCACTAATCCATCAGTGAGCATTTAGGTCATTCACAGCTCTCATCTATTATAAAAAACACTGCAATGAACATGAGGTGCATATAACTCTGCAAATTAGTGCTGTCATGCTGTTAGTGTAAATAACCAACAGAGAAATAACAAACATATGGACTTTCCATTCTCATTTTTTGAGAACTCTCAGTTCTGTTTTACATAATGGTTGTACCATTTTATATTCCCACCAACACTATGTAAGAGTTCCCTATTGTCCGCATACTTGTCAGCATTTATTTCCAATCTTTTGGATAATAGTTGCCCTCTCCAGTGGTAGGTAACAATCTAGTTTCAATGTTTTGTATTTGCTATCTTGCTGCTTTTATGTTGGGTTTCTTTATAGAGAATCGTTTAATATTTTTTGCAAAGCTTATTTTGTGTTGATGAATTCCTTTTGCCTATCAGGAAAGCTTTTTCATCATTCCTTCAGTTCTGAATAATAACCTCACAGTGTAGGTATAGTATCCCTAGGTCGAATTTTTTTTTCTTTCAGCACTTTGAATATATCATGCCATTCCCCTCTGGTCTATAGCATTTCAGTTGAGAAATCTGCTGACAATCTTTTGCAATATGTTTATATTTCTGAGGGTTGTTTCCCTGCAGTGATGAAGTTGTGTAGACTGATCACCTTGCTGCTGGCTCAGAATTGACAATCAGCTTGCAGTTCCACCTCTACTCACAGGGTGGTGCTCGCAGATAGCATTGAGGTTTAGCCCTTCAGGGAGACTACGTTTTTCTTCTAATCCTCGGGGTGGGATATCTGGTATGCAGAATATCTGGTGGACAGGATATCTGGCGGGTGGGTCCTGAGCCTCTTGCTAAACGGTGGTGGGAAGAGGCGGGGTGGGTAATTTCGCTAGCTGCCTTTCAGTTATGGCAGTGCCCAGTGTAATTTCATCACCTGGACTCCAGCTCAATCCCTGGGGAGCTGGCTCTCCTTCCACCCTGTGCTAAGATGGTCTCCCCCTGCCTCCACATCCTTACCCCACTGGGCATGTTCCTGGCTGCTTCCGCATTGGATCTGTCACCTTTTCACATCTTCCTACAGCTCCACCCTCCCTCCACGACTCTTATGCCAAGTCTAAATCTGTGGTTTAACTTTGTACTGGGAGTTTTTTGTGTACTGGGAGTCTAAATCTGTGGTTTAACCGTGTACTGGGAGTTTTTTGATTATCCTTTGTCGTCACAAAAGTCGCTCCATCTCTGCAGCCACTGTGTCTACCCTTCTTTAGTATTTTCCTCTGGAAAGTAGGTGTTTTTCTCATTGTTCTTTGGGGGGAATCTGAATTTCATCCCTACCAGGTTGCCATCTTCCATCTCTCACCTCTAGTCTCAACCTTTCGTCTATGATGTCCAGTTTTCCCAGCACCATTTATTGAAGAGACCTTCCCCCATTGTAAGTCCTTGGCTCCTTTGTTGTAAATTAATTTTCTCTATATATGTGAGTTTAGTTCTGGGTTCTCAACTCCATTCCTTTGATTTGTACATCTTTTTTTATTTACAATACTATGCTGACTTGATTACTATTGCTTTGAAGTATAGTTTGAAGTCAGGGAGTGTGACATTTCCAGTTTTGTTCTTTTCCCTCAGGATTATTTTTCTTATCTGGAATCTCTTGTAATTCCAAATAAATTTTATGATATTTTTTCTATTTCTTTGAAGAATGTCTTTTGGAATTTGATGGGGATTGCATTAAATCTGAATATCGATTTAGGTAGTATGATAATTTTAACTATGTTAATTTTTCCAGCGCAGGAGCATGAAATATTTTTCCATTTCTTTGGATCATCTTCTATTTCTTTTAATAATATCATAGTTTTCAGAGCATTGGTCTTTCAATTCCTTGGTTAAGTTTATTCAAAGATATTTCATTCTTTTTGATTCAATTGTAAATGAAACTGTTTTCTGGAGTTCTACTTCTATAAGTTCATTTTTTTGTATATAGAAATGTAACGTTTTTAATATTAATTGTGTAGCCTACCTTTTTTTATTGTTTCTTACAGCTTTTTTTACTGTAGCCTCTGGGACTCTCTAAAAAATTATTGTGTCATCTGCAAACAGTGATATCTTCATTTCTTTGTTTTTCAGTTTGGATGAATTTTATGTCCTTTCCTTGTCTAACTGCACTAGCCAGAACTAGCAATACTACATTAAATATTAATGGAGTGGTCATTTTTGCCTTGTTCCTGGTCTGTGAGGAAAAGCTTTCAGTTTCACTAAGTATGATGTTGGTGGCAATTTTGTCACATACAGCCTTTATTATGTTGAAGCACATTCCATCTATGCCCATTTTCCAAGAGTTTAACATAAAAGTGTGTTGAATCTTATCAAATGTTGTTTCTGTGACTATCGTGGTTTTTGTCCTTTTTGGTTACATAGTGTATTATATTTATTGATTTGTGTCTGTTGAACCAGGCTTGTATCCCTGGAATAAAGCCCAAGAGATCATGGTGTAAAATTTACTTAATGAGGTGTTGATTTAGGTTTGCTGGTATTCCGTTGAGGATTTTCATCAATATTCATCAAAGATATGGGTCTTTAATTTTCTTTTTTGGTGATATCTTTGTCTTACTGGTTATGGAACCAATAATATTGTCATCATAAAAAGTGATTCAAAATTTGCCTTCTTCAATTTTTTGGAACACTTTGAGGAAGATTGGTATTAATTCTTTTTTAAAATGTTTGGTAGAATGCAATAGTGTATGGGGCTTTTGTTGGGAGATTTTTGATTACTGTTTCTATTTCTATGTTTGTAATCGATTTGCTCAGAATATCTGTTTTCCTAATTTAGCCTTGTTATATGATTATGTTAGATGAGTCCATGAATATGTACATTTCTTCTAGGTGATCCAACTTGTTTCCAAACAGGTGTTCATAGTATTCTCTTATGCTCCTCTGTACTTCTGTAGTATCAGTTGCAATTTCTGCTCTTTCATTTCCAATTTTATTTTTGTTCTCTCTCTTCTTTTTGAGTCTGATTTTGTTTGTTCTTTCAAAAATCAGCTCTTGTTTTCATTTATTTTTTACATATAATGTTGAATTTTAATTAAGTGTTACAAGAATTTTAAAAATTATTTTATTTTTTATTACGACTGAAGGGATATTGCATTTTGACAATGACTTGTTTTGAGGTATACATTACTGTATTTTTACACTGATATGTAGCATAGCAGGTTAACTAATATTCCCTTTTTATTCTCCTTTCATCTCTTATTCCCCACCCCTCCCTCATCACTTTGGTACCCCAATTTGCCTTTTTGTCTCTCATTACTAAGTACATATTTGTTTGGAGTAGTGTTCTTTCTCTCTCTGCCCCCAGTTTTAGTGTGTTTAATTTATGATGTGCATTTGTTTTCTCTTTACATATCATATGAGCACTATCATATGATGTCTGTCCTCCTCCTGGCTTATCTCACTAAGCATAATTTTCACCAAGTCCATCCATGTTGTTGCAAATGGCAGGATTTTTGATGGCTGCATAGTATTCCATTGTATATATTTACCACATCTTTATCCACTCCTCTTTTGATGGACATGTAGGTCATTTTCAGCTCTTAGCTATTATGAATTGTGCTGTAATGAACGTGAGGGTGCATATATCGCTTCAGATAAGGTTTTTGCATCTTTAGGGTAAATGCCCAGTAAGGGAATAACTGGATCATATGGGATTTCTATTTTCAATCCTTTGAGTAATCTCCATACTACTTTCCACAATGGTTGCACCTCTTCACACTTCCAACAGTGAGAGTTCCCTTTTCTCCACATCCTCTCCAGCACTTATTTCCATTTTTTTTTTTTTGGGGGGGGGTATTAACCTTTCTTACCAGCATGAGGTGATATCTCATTTTTGTTTTGATTTGCATTTCCCCAATGACAAGAAAAATAGAGCATCTTGTCATGAACATGTTGGTCATTTGTATGTCTTCATTGGAGAGGTGTCTATTAAGGTCACCAGCCCATTATTTTACTGGATTGCTTGTATTTTTGTTGTCCAATTTTATGAGGTCTTTGTGTATCTTAGATATTAACCCCTTATTTGCGGTGTAAGAAGTAAATATCCTTTGCCATTCATTTGATGCCTTTTTGTTTTTATGCATTTCTTTTTTCTGAGTAGAAACTTTTTAGTTTTATGTAATCCCACTTGTTTATATTTTATTTGCCTTTTTGCCTTGCAATGGGAGTTGAGTTGCCAAAGATCTCTCAAGTCTGACTAAATGGTTTGCCTCCATTCTCATCTGTGTGTTTGATGGTTTCTGGTCTTATGTCTAGGTTTTAAATCCATTTTGAGTTAATTTTTGTGTATGGTGTTACATGATGGCCTAGTTTCAGCTTTTTGCACGTGATTGTCCAGTTCTCCCAGCACCACTTATTAAAGAGGTTGTCGTTGCTCCGTTGTAAGTTTCTGGCTCCTTTGTCAAAAATTAGATGTCCATATATATGCGGATTTATTTCTGGATTTTCAGTTCGGTTCCACTGATCTGTCTTTCTATTTTTATACTATTACCATGCTATTTTAGTTATTATTGCTTTGTAGTAGAATTAGAAGTCAAGGAGCATGACTCTTCTATTGTTGGTTTTTTCTTGAGGATTGTTTTTGCTATCCTAGGTTGGTTGTTGTTCCCAGTAAATTCCATTATTTTGTGTTCTGTGTCTGTGAAGAACGTCTTTGGAATTCTGATGGGGATAACACTGAATCTGTATATTGCTTTAGGCAGTATGGTCATTTTGACTATGCTGATTCTTCTGATCCATGAACATGGAATAGCTTTCCATTTCTTTGTCTGTTCTTTCTATTTCTTTATGTATGTTAACATGTCATCTGTGAAAAGTAATACTTTCACTTCTTCCTTTCCTATTTGGATACATTTTATATTTTTTTCTGGTCTCATTGCATTGCATCTCCAATGCTATATTGAATATTATCGGTGAGAGTGGACATCCTTGTCTTGTCTAAAGTTTTTGGTTTTTCTCCTCTGAGTACAATGTTGGCTGTGGGTTTGTCATATACAGCCTTAATTATGTTGAAGTATATTCCTTCTATACCTATTTTTTGGAGGGTTGTTAACATAAAAGGATATTGAATCTTGTCAAATGCTTTTTCTGCATCTATTGAGATGATCAGTGGTTTTTGTCCTTTTTAAAAATTGATAGTGTATCACATTTGTTGATTTGCATATGTTGAACCATCTCTGCATCCCTGGAATAAATCCCACTTGATCATGATGAATGAGTCATTTTATATGTTGTTGAATTCAATCTGCTAGTATTTTGTTGTGAAATTTTGCATATTCATTAAGGATATCAGTCTGTAGGGGGTTTTTGTGGTGCAGTCTTTATCTGGTTTTGGAATCAGTATCATATTGGCATCATAAAAAGTGTTTGGAAGTTTTCCATCTTTTGTCTTTTGGAACAGTTCAAGAAGGATTGGAATTAATTCTTCTTTGAATGCTTTGTAGAATTCTCTGGTGAAACCATTTAGCCCAGGGCTTTTGGCGGGGCTTGGGGGGAGAGAATTTTCATCAGTGTTTCAATTTCCTTGCTTGTGTTTGATCTGTTCATGGTTTCTAGTTCTTCTCGGTTTAATTTTGGGATATCGTACATTTCCAGAAATGTGTCCAGTTCTTCTAGGTTATTCTGTTTGTTGCCATATAGTTGTACATGGTATTCTTATAGTCCTCTGTATTTCTGTTATATTTGTTGTAATTATTCTTTTTTCATTTCTGATTCTATTTATATGTGTTTTCTCTCTCCTCTTTTTTTGTGAGTCTGGCTAGTGGCCTGCCTATTTTGTTTATTCTTTAAAAAAACCATTTGGTTTCATTGACTTTTTGAATAGTCCTTCTGATCTGCATTTCATTGATTTCTGCTCTAATCTTTATTTCCTTCCTTCTATTGGATTTAGGCATCTATTTTCTGCTTTTTCTAGTTCCTTTAGGTGATGGCTTAGGTTTTCCAATTTGTGAATCTTCTTGTTTTCTGAGGTAGGATTGTGTCACTATAAATTTCCCTCTTTTGCTGCATCCCATAGATTCTGATACTTTGTCTTCATTTTCATTTCATTCCAGATATTTTTAATTTCTTCTTTTACCCATTGGTTACTCAACAATATGTTGTTATTCTCCATTCTTTTGCAGTTTTCCTCTCTTTCTCCTTTTGGTTGATTTCTACTTTGATGCCATTATAATTTGAAAAGATGCTAGATATGATTTCAATCTTTGAAAATTTACAAAGATTTGTTTTGTGTCCCAATATATAGCCTATTCTTGAGACTGTTCAATGAGCCCTTGAGAAGGATGTGTAGTCTATAGTTTTGGGGTGAAGTGCTCTATATATGTCTATTAGGTCCAGCTCTTCTATTTTGTCATTTAAAGTTCTTGTTTGTCGATTCTCTGGATGATCTGACTTCTACTGAAAGAGAGGTATTGGAAGTCAACTGTTATTATTGTGTTGCTGTCAATGTCTCTATTTAGATCTGTTAATATTTGCTTGATATGTTTGGGTGCTCCTTTATTTGGTGTACAAATGTTAATAAGTGTTAAGTCTTTTGTTGTACTGATCCTTTTATCATTATATAATGTCCATCTTTATCTTTTTAAATTTCTTTGGTTGAAAGACTACTTTAGCTGATATGAGTATAGCCATTCCTGCTCTTTCGGATTTGGCATTAGTTTGGAGTACCATTTTCCTTCCATCCACTTTAAGTCTCTGCTTGTCTCTTGACCTAAGCTGAGTTTCATGCAGGCAACATATAGTTGGATTATGCTTCATATTCTGTTTAGAAAGTCTGTGCCTTTTGATTGGCGAATTCAGTCCATTCACATTTACAGTAATTCTTGACATTACTTGCTACTGCCATTCTGGTTTTTGTTTTCTGGTTATGTTGACCTATTTGTTACTTTCTTATTTATAGTTTTATAAATTTTTTCCTCTTTGGTTTAGCTAGTAGAGCCTCTTTTAACATTTCTTGTAGAGGATGTCTCGTGGTTGCAAGTCTCTTCGCTTTTGTTTGTTGGGAAAAAACAATTTCTCCCTCAAATTTGAAAGAGAGTTTTGCAGGATATCGTATTCTTGTCTGGCATTTTTTTTTTATCCTGAAGTATTTTGAAGACATCATTGCATTCTCTCGTAGCCTGTAGTTTCTGCTGAGAAGTCTGAGGTTAATCTTATAGGAGTGCCTTTATATGTTATCTGTTTTTTATTCCCATGACTACCTTTAGAATTCTTTCTTTGCCTTGGTTTTTGAGTTTTTCACAATTATGTGTCTTGGTCTAGTTTTTTTAGGATTTACGTAATTGGGTGTTCTGTTTGCTTCAGTGGCCCATATGTTCAATATTTGTTCTAAGTTTGGGAAGTTTTCAGCTATTATTTTCTTTTTCTCTTCTACTTCTACTTCTGAGATGCCCAGAATTCTAATATTTCCTTTCCTGATGGTGTCAGGTAGTTCTGTTTCTTCTTCTTCTTCTTTTTTTTTTGCATTTAATTTCTTTTCTTCTTGGCTCCTTTCTTCATTACTGCCCTCTGTTATCACTAATCCTTTCCTTCATTTGGGTTATTCTAATTTCATAGCTTTCTATATTAGTCTTAGTTTCATGAATTATCTCTTTTAAATCCTGTGTTTCTGTTAGTTTTTTTTTTCTGTAGAGCTTCAATCTCAGCCTTTTGGTGCTTAATTATTTAAGCTCTTTGTTTTATCTGTATTTTCTTTTAATTCTCTGAATCTCTTTATGATTGGAGACTTGAATTCTTTGTTAAAATCATTCTTCTGTGTCTTCAAAGATAATTTCTGCAGAAATCACAGAAACCTCTCCCCTGTTCAGTTTGACTCAGGCTTGCTGCTTCAGGCTCTGAGTGAATTAGTGCTGCTAGAGATTAGTGGGGCTGCTTCTACATTCCTTTACTTTAACCCTGTGTATGTCTCTAAATCTTAAGTGTGTCTTACTCTACAACAGCATATAATTGGCTTTTGTTTTCCTATCCACCCAGCCACTCTGGGCCTTTAATTAGTGAATTCAGTTCATTTGCATTCAGGGTGATTATTGACATTTGAAGACTGGATATTGTCATTTTGACTTTTGTTTTCTGGTTTTGCCTATTAACTTTAGTGTTTTGTACTTCATTCTTTTTATTTAGATAGAAGAGCCTCTTTTAACATTTCTTGCAGAAGAAATCTTGTGGGAGCAAATTCAGCTTTTGTCTGTAAGGAAAATATTTCTCCCTCACAGCTGAGAAACAGAATTTTGTAGGATATAGTATTATTGGCTGAAGTATTTACATTTGAGTATTTCGAATAGATCATTTCATTCTCTCTTGGCCTGTAGAGTTTCTGTTGAAAAATCTGACAATAGCCTGATTGGATTATTTTAAAGTTATTTTTCTTCCCTTGGTCGCCTTTAAAATTCTTTGTCTTGGGCTATGGATAGTTTTAGAGCTCTACATCTTGATGTAGGTTTTTTTATTTAGATAACTCAGAGTTCTGTTGGCTTTGTTGACTTGTATGTTTATTTCCTCAAGGTTTGGAAGTTTTAACAATTATATCCTTGATTATGTTTTCTGTTCCTTTTTGGGATATGTTATTCTTGTGTTGTCTTTCTTATGCAGTCAGATAGCTCGCAAAGCCTTCCTTTTTTATGTTTAATTTCTCTCTTTTTCCACCTTGCTCCTTTTTACATTTCTATCATCCAGATCACTGATCCTTGCCTCCCTTTAACCAATTCTTTCTACATAGCTTTCTTTGGTACTCTTGATATTACTGCATTCCTCACCTCCTGAATCTCCGTTAGTTTCATTAGTAAAATTTCATATTCTGCTTAATTGTTTTTTGAGCTCACTGATTCATTATACCAAGTCTTTATTTCTTTGAACTGCTTTCTGAATTTTCTTTGATCTCTTTGAATGTCTATATGATTGAACTTTGAATTTTTTATCCATTAAAAAGAAAAAATTCATCATGTCTTCAAAATTGGTTTCTGATACAGTGTCATCTGTTTCTGATGCCATAATGCCTTGAGATTTTGAAGCATATTGAGCTTTCTCCCCCCTTGTTACTGAGCAGCTCATTTTTGTCTTCCTCTTTGGGTTTCCCTCAAGCCAAACATGTGTCACCAATGATCTTTGTTCCTCCCTCCCTGGGACTTGAGGTTGGGTCCATTGTACTGTCAGTTGGTTCTGCTGATTACCTCTGTTGCAGCAACTCCTGTGGTCACAGTTGCCACTCTTGTTACTGTCGTTACCAAGTGCATCTTTCCAGACCATACTGTGAAACTCAGAGGTTTGCAATTATTCTGGGTATCCCCTTAAAATAGTCACTATTGTTCCTGGGTGCTGTGGCTCTCCCTGCTGGCATCACTTCAGGAAAAAAAAGTTAATTGTATTCCTGGTATGCTACTGCAAGCACCTTTTACACCCCAAGTTCTGGAGGCTTTCTCCTGATTTGCATACAGAGCAAGTTGGGAGTTCAGGACACTGACACTCTGGGAACAATCTCAGGAATAATGAGTAGGAGTTTGGGAATAAACACTTCAGGTGTCATCCCATCCCCCACAGGTCCCTGGGGAAGTTGAGCCCCTGTCACCTTTAGTACCTGTTCATGAATGCCCCTTGCAATGACTGCCTTCCCTTCCTGACTCACTTCCCCATAATCTGTGTACGCTTCCTGGCATTTTCTCCCACTTGCACTCAACTACTTATCTCAAGGTCTATTTCTGAGGGATTCTAGACTAGGTCAACGCAGAGAAATTTATGTGTACATTTGAGTGAAGAGAATCATAGCTCACTGGAGTATGAAAGGTAGGGAGAACATCCTCAAAAAAATGACATTATTTAAACAAATTTTAAGGATTGATGTTGAAAATCATCATTAAGATCATGACAAAATGTGTTTAAGGAATTAGTATGAAAGTAAAGTACTAAGATACAGAGGAAAAAACAGCAAAGTGTGCAGTCTTTTCTATTTTCCCAACCTAGCACATATCTGCATATGAAAGTTTTCCTCTTTGCCTCCCACCCCCACACTTTTCTTTAGATTTCCAACATCTGCCTTGTCTGCATCCCTGGTTAGGAGTCCTAAAGAGCCTATTCCAGCAATGTGGTAGATGTGCTGAGTCCTAATCAGGGAAGAGAACTCTGGGTGAGGAGAAAAATGTGGAAGGAAATGAACTTTCTTGGATGAGTTAGTAAGAAAAAATAACTATCTGATCAGATCTGGTGTCAGTTTTATATAAGGATTAGGGAGAAAATGCAACCCTGATGATACTGCCTCAACTATAAAATGGAAAATTAATGTGTACTAAAACAGAATATAGAATCTTATATTTTTAGTGAGATATTATTTTTTAAAGTTTGTTTTAATTTCACATTACTATATGACTTTTTAGAGTAGATAATTTGGTGAAAGAACTTCCATTGACATTTTTGCTTACAGTATATGTTTCATGTCTGCATCATTCTATGTCAATAACTATATATTACAATAAATTCACCACAAAAATTTTATTTTTCATGTTACCTCTCACATGTATGGTTCAAATATAGTAGCACTATACTGTACATAATTTTATGCAGAAGTATTTAACAGTAAATAAATCTACTTACTTGAAAAAAACCTGTGCATTGATATTCTTGAGATTTACAAGTTTTCTATGTTACAAGTTTTGCATGCAATCTTTTATTCATCTTTCTTCTACAAATGAAGTCTCTTGCAGGATATTAGAGGTTTTGCCTGCCTTTTTTGTTTTTGCAAAACAAATATAATACACAACATCAAAAAAGGAAAAAAATCATATGATCCTATTGATAGACACCGAAAAAGCACTTGACAAGATTCAACACCAATTCATGACAAAAACCTTAGCCAGAATAGGAAGAGAAGACTCATATATCAACATAACAAAGCCTGCAAATTAAAAACCCACAGTCATCATAATCAATGGTGAAAAATTTAAAGAATTTACCCTAAGATCTGGAACAAAGAGGATGCTAACTCTCAATGCTTCTGGCCAGAGAAACGAAGCAGGAAAATAATATTAAATGAATCCAAATTAGAGAATAAATAAAGCTACCACTATTTGTAAATGACATGGTATTATACCTATGTCCAAGTTTTAAAATGTATATGGAACAACGAAAGACCCAAAATAGTCAAAACAATCATTTGAAAAGGAACAAATCTATAGGGATTATAATCCAGATTTTGAACTGTATTACAAAGCAATAATGATTGATACAGGAGACACAAGGACTGAAAGTTGTCACTTCCCAACCAAGCATAAGAAACGAAACATTTTGCAGGCTGAAGCATGACCAGAGGCTGTTCAAACTCCCCTCCTGTTTACCAAACTCAAGGACTCCATCTCCACCCCTCCGCAGTTGCATAATATTCCAACCCATCCACTCCCTACCCCTAAATCAACGGATCAGCCAGATGGCCTTATCAGAATTCCACTCTAGCCCCCTCCTAGGCCCCTCCATGCCAGTCATCAACTACCCCCTTAAAAGCCCCTCTCACACTGCTTCCCTCGGATTGCTCCTTCTGTCTCTTCTCAGAAAGGAGCTTTCCCGGCCTGCACATGGGACAATAAAATCTCGCTTAAGAGCCCAGTGCCTCCCTTGTCTCTGTCTCTGACTGCTGAACCGGCTTACGATGATCAAAATGGTATGGTACTGGGTAATAAGAGGAACAGAACAGTGACCTAGAACTGAATCACCAGAAACTGACCCACTCACATAAAGTCAGTTAATCTACGAAAAAGGAGCCAAAAGCCTATGATGGAAAAAGGGAAGTCTCTTCAACAAATGGTGCTGGGAAAACTGGATAGCCACATGCTAAAGAATGAAGCTAGACCACTCTTTAACACCATTCACAAAAATTAACTCAAAAAGGATTAGAGACTTGGACATAAGACCAGAAACCATAAATCTCTTAGAAGACAACATAGGAAGACTTCCCATGACATCAGTCATAGAGAAGCCTTTGGGGACTCAACGCTACCATAAGGGGAACAAAAGGAAAAATGAACAACTGGGACCACATCAAACTAAGGAGCTTCTTCACAACAAAAGAAAACATCACCAAGACCAAAAGGAAACCTACTAACTGGGAGAAGATACTTACATTTGATATTTCTGACGAAGGCTTAATATCTAAAATATACAAAGCACTCATAAAACTCAAAACAGAAAAACAGGTAATCCAATCAAAACATGGAAGGAGGAATTGGATCTCTCACTTTTCTGAAGAGGATATGCAAGTGGCCAACAGGCACATGAAATTATGTTCCTACTTGCTGGCTATCAGGAAAATGCAAATTATAACAACAATGAGATATCACCTTAAACCTGAAAGTCTGACTATTATCCAAGAGTCTGTAAACAACAAATGCTGGCAAGGGTGTGGAGAAAAGGGAACACTTTTTGCACTGTGGTGAGAGTGCAAAATGGTACAATCCCTATGGAGGACAGTTTGGAGAGTCTTCAAAAAAACTGAAGATGGAAATCCCATGTGATTTCATCATTCCACTTCTGGGCATCTACCCAAAAGACACAAAAGCACTGTCCACAGAGATGTATGTATCCCCATGTTTACTGCAGTCCTATTCACAATAGCTAAGAACAGCAAATTACCTAAGTACTCAACATCAGATGAGTGGATAAAGAAGATGTGGTCCATATATATACAATGGAATACTACACAGCTCTTAGAAGAGATGAAACGCTGTCATTTGAATCAACATAGATGGAACCAGAGGGGATTATGCTAAGTGAAATAAGTCAAAATAAGAAAGATACCAGATGACCTCACTCATAGGTGGAATGTGAATAGTCAGAACAAAGGAACAGCGGAAACATAACCGAATCTGAAATATTTGCAATAGAACTGAAGTTACCAAAAGGGAATGGGGCGGGCAGGGCCAAGTGGTGGTGGAGCCCACTGGACAGTGAGGAAGAACACTTGGTGAGTTGGTGGAGGTCATGGTGTGTTGAAATATATCTAAGAAATGGGAAACCTATACATAGGCAATTATTTTAATGTGTAGGATAATTATCACAATAAAAAATGAATAAATTTTAAAAAAAGAATATCTAGGGACAAACACATGTGCAAGAGAAAATGCTCAGCCTATCTTCATCATCAAACAAAAACCTGACTTAAAAAAAGTAATTTTAGATGGGCTCGGTTGATATAATTTGTATTAACACTGTAATTTTGAGAAATAGGATTTAAATACTGAGCTGCAAAGAAATGTAACTGTACACATTTCATTCATTTTCCAGTAAAATGCTACTACACTATCAAAATACTGGCAGGTTCTGAAAGGGAAGTGTTCTTATAGAATCCCTAAAATTTAAAACCAAACAGTTGAAGGGAGAGGGGAGGAAATTAAAAAGGATTTATGTTAATTTATCAAATCAGTAACTTTTCTTACAACAGAAAATATCCTGCCTTCATGAATACCCGTACACACTTAAAACATGAACCCAGTCTCTGGTCACTCCACACTCTAAAAGCTCTAAGTCCACTGCCACCACAGAGATGAAACCCTGGCCAGAGTACCTCATAGTAGCAGGAGACCTAAAAGTGTCAGTCGCTGACATTCAATAATTCCAGGTCTTGATGGCCTACGGCCTCATCCAAACTCACTAAAAAACCCCCAAAACTAGTGCCCTTTATAAAGAAACCCCTTTTTGTGAGGGAGACCGAACAAAAAAACATCTTAATCCAGTGACTGGTCTCGGGCCCCAGATCAGTGGAAATGTCCAGCGGCAACAGCTCACCTACAGATAGAAGGAACCCACATGCCCAATGCAAGATCCCCTCCAAGCTGCCTGGGTAGCTTCTCAACTATAGGAGGACCAACTCCAATTTGTGTGGGGAACTGAAAAATCTACACTAGAAACTGGGAAAGCATTCTATTTCCTAGAATCCCAGACCTTTGAAAAGAAAATTTCTGTTGGTAAACTGAAAAAATAAAACAAACCAAAGACAAAAAAACACAAAAACACCCTGTCTTACAAGAGCTCCCTGCATCCCACCACCCCAAACCAGCCTTATTATCAACCAACCCCTAACGATTCAGCGCTGGTTCAATTTTTAGAGTCTGGCACCCCTGCTCCCTTGGAGACTGAAAAAATCTTGGTATGACTTGCTCAGGAAACTGACTACAGTTTAATTGTGGTGCGTGGTCTCACCCTCACCCTGCTGGTCATCTGTATATCCACATGACACTTTTCTTTCAAGAGTTATCCTCTGGTGAATCCAGGTTTAGGATTTTGAAGGAATAGAGGGGATGCAGGGGCGATGATAACAACGAGGGCAGAGTAATAACAGAAGCAGTAAGATTTGTCCTGAAGCAGTTTCCTATCCAAAACAAAAACAAAAATTGACTTAACTCAACCCTGAAAGTTCCTTAGCAGAAACAAGGTGAAATAAGAGCCCCAGCAGAGATCCCATGTTAAACCTGTCACAAGCGAGGTGAGGAAACAGAAATGCCATTCGGTTCGTTGAAGCACTGCCCTGTCAGTGTGGCCTGGGGGGAGGGTGCAGTCCACACATCACCCCAACTACATGTAGATTGTAAGCTGATCCACATTGCAGTTTGAAGACGAGGGAACACCAGAGAAGTACAAGGCTATGTTCAGGACAAAGAACTGGGAAAGAAAATGAGGTCGGCATTATGGTGAGGTGTCTCTTCAAAGAAAAAGCCCTTGCTATACACACAGGGAGCTTGGCTGAGGCATTCTGCTTATTGTGCGTACTGAGAAAACATGGTAGGTGAGGATGATCAGTCAACTGCCCAGGGTACTTTGAGTTACTCTGAAAGAAGATGAACGGGTGACAGAACCTTGAAAAAGTGACCTCACTCGCTTGGTGATAACCTCTCCTAGAACTTAGAACTCTTGTATTTGAACTCACGTTCAAATGTCAGTGCTGTTCCAGCTTCCCTGATTAGAGAAGTTCAAGCAAGCACGATATTCTCCCACTGTGTTCTGATGTTCAGAGGTTCTAGGCCACAAAGTGAGAGACGTTCATGCCCGTGTAGGTGCTAGATACCTCCTCATGTCGCTGGCTAATGGCCATTTCAAAGAAGATTCCCTCTGGTAACACAGGGAAGGTCAGTTCAGCCCAATATAAGCCAGGACAAATTTTGATACAACATGAGCAGCCTGCCAACCCTGGTCAACTCTCATGTGAGTATGGGGGTTGTGGGGAAGGAAAGGATTGAGGGTCATGACATTGTTGGGTAGAAGCAGGGGATTCGGTGTTGGAAGAAGACTGGTGGGTGTCTTATGATCACACGCCGGATCATGGTTATGCATTACAAAATGTGCGTGCTGGAACTGAACTCATCCTCCCATATGAAAATCATGAAGCAGAGAGTTTTCATGCTCCCCTCCCTAACTGGCTGTTATCCCCAGTGTCCCAGAGTGCCTGAGCTGGGCAGCAGAAATTCTCAAGCAGGTCTCACTGTACATGGCAGTCAGGTCCCTGTTGTTTCTAGGACTTTTTTCCCACACATGGTCTCTGCAGGGTTCCACCCAAACGATGACTGAGGAACCTTTAGATGGGTTCCATGTCCTTAAAGCCAGTTGTCTAAGTGGCAGGCAACACACACACACACACACACACACACACACACACACACACACACACACACACATACATACATACACCCCAACAACATCCACTGAAGGTCTGAACTGACAGCAGTGGCAGGGCTCGCCACATGCAAAATACTCAGAGGATATGGTCAGTCTTAGAGACAAACTGACATCTGAGCATAAACCTGGTGAATTCCCATGGCTTTTCCCCACGAGGGTCACTCACACCCACTCAAAGGAATCTGGACATGCCCTATCCAGCCATGAGGTATGAGGCAGGATGAAAGACAATCTTCCCGTATATGCTGAAATAGGAGAGAAAACATATGGTGTTTGTGTGATTTTTTGTTTCTGCTTTTTAACAGCTTATCATATAATTGCATGACTCCCATTTCTGTTACTGTGGACCCCACCCCCCGCCAGCTAAATTACCATAAGTAGAGCGGCTCCACTATCTCTGGAGGCCTTCCCCAAACCTAATACATCCTCACATTTAATAGGGTATGTATACAGTAAGATAGGGGGGCAATCAAGCTACTCTCTAGTTCTCTATAATGGGTTATTTCATGGAACACATCGAATCACTTTTGGTGTGCCAGGTAAGGAGTGGGCCTTTCCTCGTCTTCATGAACTTCCATAAAGGGAGTGTTGGTTGCAGTCATTCAGATGTTCAAGGCTTTTCTTCTCAAAAGGACTCAGTACCATTGGCATTCAGTGGTGCTACTGGAAATACGTAAATTGTGTCCTAATAGGCGGCATTGCTTTATTATTCCAACGCACATAAGACCTCTGATGCTTACAGATGGCACTATTTGACATTCTCTTTGCAGAACTCATCCCAGGAGCTCCCTGAGGAGGTACCATCTGGGTCCCTCTATCCACTGGCAGAGATGATGATCACAACATCCCAGGCTGTTTGGGGTAAGGATGGTCACAAAGTGCTCCCAACTGAAAGGATCCCAAGAAGATCAGGGTGGGCCCATATCCAGAAGAACTGGACAACCGAGGGCCCTGTCAGTATTGTGGCTTCCCAAATTCTCTCAGTCCACCCAGGAGACAGATTTCTGTTACTGTCGAGGGAAATGCATACAGCTGCAAAAAGATCCGAAGCCAGTTCTGATCGGGTTGCACTTGAGCAAACATTTAAAGCACCCAGTGCTTTCTTCTTGCTCACCTCTGGTGGGGACCTTTTGATGATGGCCTGGCACAATGCTCTGGATACTATAAATATATCAAGGTTTTACTCCTCAGTAGCTAATAGAATTATCTGAAGATAATGGACATTTTTCAACCCATCAAAAAATAAACTAAAACTAAGTAACATAAAATATAAACCTAAAACCATTATTTTCAGGTTGGCACTCATGTCCCCTCTCCTTCAAAATGTCCAAGAACCTCGGAGACTCTGCTCGGATTTCTAGACCCTCCTGGTGGTTCATAGTGATGACACTGAGCATTTCTCCGTTCTTGTCCACCCAGCTTGCATCCAAAACCACCCCACCCCGACAAGAGTCCTACAAAATTCTGGCACTCAGAACCTCAGCAGGGTGCATGGAGACCCTGATGCCAGCTTTCCCACAGAGAGCTATTATTTCCTTCATCACCACATTCCTCTTCACCGACCAGGCCTTCACCATCAACCAACTGGTCCCAGAGCAGATATCCAATAGGTGAGTGCCCACCCTATCCATGGAGCAATTTTGATTCTCTGACCCACTAGTGAGGTGACTTAATCATGTCACTTTACCTCTCAGTTTCAGGTGAACCTTCTGTGAAGTGGAATGGTTCCAGGACAAACCTCACTGGGGAACTGTTGGAACACATGGGATAAGCCATGTCAGGGACTTACTTATCGTCCAACTTCCAGTAAGACTGCTGGATGTTCAGTGGGTCTCTGGGTTGATCACATCTCTTTCCACAATGAAAACTCTCTGGCACAGATCTCCTTTATCTGTGATCTCTGACTTGGGAAAAGTACATGGAAAGTAGGTTTATTCCCACAGTGTTCAAGGACATTCTGTGATTTCACCTCGCTGGTCCTAATCCTTGTCCTTATTGGGATGGAACTGACCGTCCCATCTAAATAAGTGGTTTCTCTGGCATCGACTAGAGACGAGGCCCAATATGTAGCTGGGGACGTACTAGTCGGGGTTCATTCAAGTTGCCATATGCATGTACCATACCTTCACTCAGTCTTTATGCTGGACACTAAGTTAGTCAATGAATGATGTGGACACAGTCTCTTTCACTCACTTTAGTGGGAGAGTCACACAATTAATCTAGAGAAGCTACGAACTTTTGTCTATCATATGTCAACTAGGATGCCCTCATGGCCTCCTCAAGAGATGGATTGACATCATACCTTTATTAGACTTTGATGAAGGGCTACAGGTCCTACTAACAAAGGGAAATGTTTTAGAATCCAGAAGGAGTGATTTCTTTTTGTACAGAATATAGGGTGGTGTCCAGGAAGTGCCTGGCAGAACTCGAAAACTCATGCATCATAGGATCCCCACGGGACTGCTGTATTCTGTCTAACACCTTCCTATTTAGGATTAAAGGATAACAGAGGGCTAATCTGGGAACATGGAAAACAAAGAGGAGGTCAAGGTTAGTCAGTCCAGTGCCCCCATATGGAACATCCCCCGACTGTCCACTCACACACTACCTGCTCCTCGATTCTCATGATCCACTTCTCCCTACAACCTCCTCTGGGCCCTGAACAGTAGGCGCAGTGAGCTACCTTTCACTACTTTCCTCAAAACCTCAGTCCCGATGCACATTTCTGTAGTGGATGGGGAAGATGATGCCCACAGCCTAGGGAAGACTCTGTGTGGGACGACCAGGTTCACATGGGTCCTTCATAAGACCATTTGTGATACGACCTGGCACTCTTAGCACAGCAACAGAAGGGAGTAACTATTCTATGCACATCATTGAGGAAACTGCACCAGAGCAGGATACTATGGGAGCATTGTAGCAAAGAAGGAAAGGCCTCTGATACTTCTCTGCACATGTTTCTCTTCAGAACCCTGACCAGAACAGTTTCTTCAAGATTCCTGGCAGGACCTGCCCTGTCAGGCCTTCCTAAAGGTATTTGTGGAGCATCCACTGGCACGTGATCCTGAACAAGCAGGTAAAGCAGACTTCAACCTAGGAATCCTCTTGGGTGGGGTTTATGGCTAATATTCCTGAAGAGACCATCAGTCTTTCCTTCTGGAAGACTACTCACTCAACCATTTCTTTGCTTTTGATCTTCTACATCACTGGCTTCATGGTTCGTCTGCCTTTAAGGCTTGCCTTAGCTCCAGCAGTAACTCGGCCCCCTCTTCTCAAGTTGGAGCCAGTCGAGGTAGAGACCCGAAGCTCCGCCAATCGAGGTACTGGTGGAGATCAACTTGACTGCACCGTCTGCTCAAGTTGGACTTCTAAATCCAGCTCAGAAAATGGAGGCAGAGTCAGCTTCTGCTTCAGAGCCTCCCTGTTCTGAGAAAGTAACCAAGATATCTCAGAAGACAACCACCCTCCAGGCTTCCCTCTGAGACTGGTGGCAGAACCTTTACCGTTGATGGGTGTGGTGAGCAGCTGGGACTCTGACTTGACAGGTACAGCAGAGCTTCCTTTTCCCCACAGATTCTCCTGCCCTTCCTTTACGAATCTGAACTCTGCTGATCTGGGTCCCAGTACCTTTTAGACTGCTTAGAAACCCAGTAACCTGGCTGATGTTCTAAAGTCCCCAAACTTTGCCTGATGGCTGTGAACACTAGAGAGGAGCACTCCTAAGACTGTTGCCCAGAGTGTTTGTGCAGATTCAATGCATTAGAACAGGGGGGACACTGGGTGGTGTGGAGAATGGGAACTCACAGTGTATAGTCAGGTCCATATGACTCCTGTCCATCTGCCCAGAGAGCAGCCTCCACTGTTACTTGGCATCTGCAGTGGACTCACAACCAAGAGAGTAAAATATCAAATCCCATGGTGCTAGCTGCTCCCAGGAAAAGAGATTGAATGGGGAGTCCGACATGAAGGCCGATCTGGGTGTGTGGAAGATGCCCTAGAGGTTTGAAACACAGTCAGACATTTCCTGCAGCCTAGAGATCCTAAGGTTCTCCCTGGAGTGAATGAGGATGAACTGGGTCCAAGTGTCCTCTTTCTTACCCACTATGTGGATCATGAATGAACTGGCATTTGGAACATTCAGTGGAAAAAGGACTCAACCTGGGAACTCTCAAAGACTTGGGCCACACACTCAGCTTCCTGAGCTCAAGATCAGCTGCTGTGCTGAGCTGAACACTGTCTGTGATAAAAACATGTGGGTGTGACCCCATAAGGTAATACTCTCCCTAAACTCCCTAGGAGCTGTTTAAGAAGGTTGTCCCTGATCACTGCCTGGATTCCATCTGGACCAGAAAAAGCAAGCCTGAAAATGAACACATGGCAACCACAGTCTATGCTACCATCAGCAAGTTCAACAAAGTGACCAACACCTTCATCACAACTTGCCTAAGGGACCTGAGCATGACAGCCCAGCACAGGGCCACGGTGGTGGAGCACTGGATCAAAGTGACAAGGGTATGCTGTGGGAAGTCCAGTGGAGTCACTCACGGGAAACTCAGGAGCTGTCTCTTCTCCTTTCGCAGCCCTCATGGCGAAAGTATGCAGAGACCGTAGTTCTCCTACTAGGAGTCAGGAGCCCACTGACTTTACTCTGATGTCCCGATGAGGCAATGTTCGTTTCAAAGTTGGCACCTTTCTTGAGATGAGCAAAATTCCTTTCTGGATGGCTCACTGTGGGGGCACACTGACCAATGATCACTGATTTTAGAAGGGAGATCAAAATGGAGGGATATTGGAACTTGTGTGAAGAGGGCTCCTTAATCCCAGCTCACGGTGCAAGTTCTCTTGTTCCCCAGGAGTGTCAGAAGCTCAGACACCATTCCTTATTGCATGCTCTCATTTCTGTTTGAAAGGCACGGTCCATTTATCGGCTCACGAGAACATGGGTGCAAGTCTCTAAATGGGGAGGTCACTCTATCTCTCTCTCTCTAAGAGGACCAGAGAGGCAGAGTGATTTCTCATGTATCTACCATCACAGGGGATGTCTGAAAATCACCACAAACATGGTTCAGAGACTAAGAAGGAGGATGGGGGTCTGTGAGTCACCTGGGATGGCTGGCAACCCAATGAAGAGAGGAACAGACTTCTTGCTCAGGTCCTGATTCCTGCTCCTAAAGAGCCTGTCATCCTCCAGGACAAGGCACTGGGAGGATAGTGTGGGAAGACAGGGCACTGCATGAATTTGTGGGTGGAAGGGACCACAGATGAAATACCTTGTGGATATGCCACAAGCAAAGGAAGTGATCAGGGGCAGTCTGCTGTTCCTGGAGTGAAAAAGGAGGAGTATAAGGAGTGACTAGTAGAGGTACCCTGTGCTCCAAGAGGGTGATTGGGTCCAAGTGAGTTGTTCTCAGGGTAGGGTCCCCAGGGACACCCGAAGAGCACTGTCTCATCCCACCCCACTCTCCGATGACACAGGACTGTGTGCCCTTCCTCGGGAAGATCCTCACGGAACTGGTGATGTTGGCCACCGCTACGGAAGACTATCTGGAGGTGAGTGAACCTGGGTGTGGGCCAGACAGACCAGGTTGAGACATGGGTAGAGAGACCCCGTGTTGGTCCCGAAGTGGTTAGGACTTAGAAAAGCTGAAATGAGACACTCACAGAGCCTCTGTGCTTGGGCAGCATGCCCGTCCGGGGCAGGAAAAACCATTGACTCCATTAGTGACTCCCTCTCTGCTTCTCCAGGCTGCTCGGGATTCACAACTGCCTGACTGTAAGCTGTATGGGGAACAGGGGAGGGAAGTCAGGACACAGCCAGTGTCTAAGCAGTCTCCTCCTGCATGAGCGTGTGTAGCCTTCCAGTGTGTCCAAGGGGGTGGTTGGACTCGAGGGTCCTGAGGTTCATTCCCAGTACCCCCTCTTGTGCAGAGCACGGAGTCTGTCCCAGACACAAATCTGACCAGGATGGGCCCCTACAGGTACAGAGTCCATAAGAAAAATGAGGGTGGCGATACAGAGGTAGTCATGTCTAGGGAGCTCTTTCTGATGCACTTTGTTTGTCTGCCTTCCAGGGAAATGAGATCAACCAGGCAAAAAGGAATAAAGTGAGTCACTGTGCCAGTGTAAAAAGTGGGATTTCCCCAGGGGCCCGATCTCCTCATCCAAACACCCTGTGAATTGTATTGCACTGGAGGGTCTGATAACCATAAAGTGGGGGACCCCTCCAATGGGCATGTGGGGCTAGGGCTTCATGGATCATTTCGGGGAAGAGGAACCTTTATACCCCATCTCAGGCAACAGGTAACGGCTAGTTGGAATTGGAAGACAGCAGGGTTTCCGTGTTTGAAAATGCCCAGCACAGGTCCCCTGTTCCACTCATCACCCCTGCACCTGGACACCTCCTTGAGCATCACCTATCCAGGCCAAGTTGACACCCTCTCTTTCCATTGGCCCCAGGAATACTGCCTGGTGACAGACATCATGTACTCCAGGGGGCTGCAGATAATTACCGCCCAGAATCCCAGGAGCAATTTGGAACCTGGTTCAAGGACATGGAGCAACTCAGAGAAAATGAGAGTTGACACAGAGCAGGGTTGGGGCAAACCTCTTGGGTCAGTCCTGTCCAAGAGGCCTACTCAGACAACTGTGTCTATAGCCCTCTGGTCAGTCACAGAATATGCATCATCTGCCAGTGCCGGCACACCTTATTCTAGCTGCTGGCCAGATGCTGGGGGGAGGAACACCTGCGATGTGGCTGCTGATAGGTTGACAGGTATACATTTATCCATTAGCTACATGCTGTCCTCTCAGCTGGCGTCCCAGTCCTAGTCACTAGAAGAGATTCACAAGGCAGAGATCAACAGGCTGTCTGCGACCTCAGAGGCCAGTGCATGTCCAGGCTCAAAGTGCAAAGTCTTCAAGAACAGCAGGGACACCCATGGAGCACTCTCAGTGTACTGGGCCACATCCTCCTCCTCTGAGGTCAAGGAGAATTTTAGGAGGCCTTCCTGGGAGCACCTGAAGTCAAGGAGCAGCATGGTGACCCTGCCTCGGATATAATTCCCACACGTATATGAAAAATAAATTCACAACACTGCCGCCAGAACATACAGTGGGGTCCAAACTGTCACTTCGATGAAAGCAGTTTGTAAATGGGCAGGGATATGCAAATGAATGAAAGGAGACTCTTATCTTAAAAGATATACAAAAATCAATTCAAAAATGAGTTAGAGGTCTTTTGTAACTCCTGAAGACATAAAATACACAGCAGAAAACTGCAATCCTGGATCTTGGTCAGTGAGAGGTCTTTGGGAGTCCTGCATCAGTGTCAAGGAAGGTAGAAGTTAAAATAAACCAATGGCACACCATGCAACTAAATCCTTCTGCACAGCTAAAGAAACTATGCTCAAAAAGAAGACAGGAGATTCAGAAAAGAGAGAGACTTGTGGGTTTAAGCTGGTCCCTTTTAATTCCTACCTGTGCCATGCCCTGGTTGACTAGCACTTTAGTCCACTGGCCTCACTCCACAGACATCCCAAGGTCTCTAGAGTTCACGACCTGGGGTGGGGTGGTGGTGGGACCAGTCAGGATGAAAAACAAATAAGTAAGTGCTTCTTCCTCTTCCCTATTCCTGTAAGCCTATTTGCTTTTTTCCTACCTCTTCCTTTTGTTTTTTTTTTTAAAAAGGAAAGAAAACACTCTAGCTCTGGGCACATGCTTGCAAAAATTCTGCAAGTGTGTTGATTCCTCAGTCTGCAAGATGACCAAATATAAGTCCCTTGAGCACTAAGAGTGGAGAGATTTTCTGGGTGCCTCATACGCACACCTTAAAGTCCTTTATGATCCAAAAATACCCAATGTATTTTCTGTTTTTAAGTCTACTATTAAAATATAAGCCCCTTTTCATTCTTTCAAGTTCATTTGTCTTTGGACATATGAATCAATAAATAACACCAGAATTATGACAAGTATACCAATTTCCTGTGTCAGAATGGGTAGAGTGTGATTTTTATGGAACTTCGCTAAAATTATCAGTAGGAAGGGCAAAATAACTCACCTAAAATATAACCTTACACCTTTGTTGAGCTCTTGTTCCTAATTTTGTACACTCTTGGTTATACTGTTCACATAATAGACTAACTGGACATTACTTATAGGAGATGATTTAGAGAGGTCAATGCTCTGCTCATCTGGCGAGAATCACGAGTGTCTAGAACCGAAAGAGATTCGAAAGCTCATTATCGAATGCATTTGCCTTGATTCTTCACTTTCACCCACCTCCCATTATAAAGCCCAAGTGCATTCAGTTGGGCCAAAGTCATAAACTGAGGTGATGGCAAAGCTGGGGACAAAAACGGGTAAGTCTGGTCTCCCATTTCATTTCCCTTGGTAACACCTTACTATTCCAGAAACTTTCTGTTCAAAACATTAAACGGGTTCATCAAAAATTGACAAAGACATGTAAAGTCAACTAAATCACTGCTCCATGGTTCTACTTTCCACTCACCAGTAAAAGTGAATGACTGTCAAAGTTTATGATTATTTTAAGGCACTGAGGAAGCCCAAGGTAAAATAGTAAACTACCAAAAATCACGCTAAAAGGGGAAGGAAACAGGCATTATTCTCTTTAAATGTTTTGAGAACCCAAGGCACTAAATGTCATGATTGTCCTTTTACCAGGAGAACACACAGTATTAAAGGCCATAGTCTTAGATGAAGACCCTGATTCTGGGATCAAAGCTCAGATCTATTCTAGGGCTCTTACGCACCAAGAAAAGAAAAACATGAAAGGATTCAGTTGTGTACAACCAAGGAATGGTACCAGCCTTGGGCGGGGGTGGATACCTGGAAATGTGTGTCACAAATGTGTACTCTCGGTATTTAGTTGAAAACATGTTCTTGTGAAAACACTGGTAAATTCTATATTTCTTCAAAACACAAATTGGAATAAAACACGTTATTGGAATATGTTTTAAGTCAATTAATGTGTACTATACTAAGCAAAAGATTTACTTTGAGGTACCAACCAAGAACTAATTGACAAAGCTTTCAACCTATATTATGAGGAAACATTATCTTGTATTACCGACTCTAAAATGGATCATGTATTAGAAATCTAACCAACAGCAGAGATAGAAGGCTACTGAGAACATTGACTTCAGGGGCTCCTAGGGATTCTACCAAGATGGAAGAATTCAAGTCGCATGAGAATTTAAAGCACTAAAAGGCATACTAGATCTGGCCAAGTGGACCGGGTTATAAAGAACGAAAGGTGAAAATAAAATGGCTGCAACAAAACTAGCACCATAAAAATTACAAATACATCTCAATGTCACATTGAGTAATGCCTTCAGGTTTTATCTTCAGTACTAGTGACCAGTTAACAACATGGGCATATAAAAGTATTTGTCTGAATATTTTGAAAATGTATGATACTAAATCATGATAAAGCAATAGTTTCAAGAGTGGAGAGCAAACTTTATGTGTGAGCAAAGGATAGCCATCATTTCGTGTTAATATAACTTACGTAGACATTAAAATGAGATGAGGAAGAAAGAGCAGTGAGCAAGGAGGGAGAGGAGAGAGAGGAAGGAAGAAAGGAATGAAGGAAGGAAGGGTCACAACACATACCCTGGGAAGTCAACTAATTCAGCACAGCATTGCACTGTGGACTAGTAGAATGGCTATACAATAATGTGAAACTTCTGTTTCTTGAATTTGACAACAGCCATAAAATGTTGTCCTCACTTTATGTCTGCTCTCTTAGAAAATGCAAAATATTCTCAAGCTTTAACCTCCTACAAAAGAGAGCAATAAAAAGATAATCCCGTCGCTCTGACAATACTAAGTCAACTAAAACATCACCCACAATCACAGAGCTGAGTAGCAAATAACGAAAGGAAACATTCTAACATACTGTCAAGAATAGCAGCTGTTAAAGTGTCATTACCCTCAGGAAAGCTTCCTTTGTGAATGCAAGAGCATGAGAAGCCTTCATGAACACAGAATTAGGACCCCAAAGTAGTCTGCCACAGTGAGAGTAGAAGTTTCCATATCTTATAGTTAGTAGTCTCAAATCCACCATTGTGTTAATAGATGATCAAATCCATGTTCACTGCAATAGACTATGTGAAAGTTGCTACAGAGACACACTAAAATCCACGTAAACAGATTCTGATTTGTAATAAGCCTCTATTTCTATGCTCTTAGTCATAGTTTTTAATGACTCGATTAGCACTATGTTTGAAAACAGTTGGAGGAAACAATGTAATAGAGCAGTATTACAGCATTCAAGGTTTCACCTGTGCCTCTGCCTGCAGATGCACACAGCAAAGGTGTGTGATGCACAGCATGTACGGCAAAGGTCCCAGATAGTTATCCTGTGATTAGGTTAGGATTAGGAAAACTTTTGAACCACCCCCTACTCCTTAATGTCTGGGTTTGCTCCACATTCTGTGACTTCAGTTGTTGTGCTGTTATGGATATAATTTTGATAGGGACATTTGCAGAACTATTACGCATGAAAGAAAAGCTCTCACCCTTTCAAATACTGGCAAGTTGGAAAATAAGTCCAATCAGCAAAAATTTTTTTTTTCAGAGAGAAAGAAACAGCGTTTTATTTATTTTTTATCTAAGTTGTTCATCTTGGTTGTTTCCCTGGCTTTGGGATGCACACCCGGATCCTTGGGATGTATGCAAACCATGCTCTGTCAGAGGTGGCAGACATAGATGCTATTCCAACAGGTCACACCGGAAGACGTTTTCAATATGGTCATCAAGAGGTTGTATCTCTTTTATCCTAAGTAACTACACTTTAATGTCAAAGCACAGACCTAAAATGGAGATAGTGAAAAATAGACAAAATCAGGAGATACTGTAGAGCAACACACTGGGCTTAAAAATCTTTCACTTATCTTCTTCAACAAGCTAACCAGCAGCAGTGAGCAATTCAGATGGGATGGGGTAGGTTTGCGCAACGTGCACAGGGAGTGACTATCTCTCATTGGCCTGTCCACTGTTTACCCTTACTGGCCATGTCTAGTGGTTTTTTCCTACAGCTGTCTTTGCCCTATTTTCCCTAAGCTCTGGCCTGCTCTATGGTCAGCATGCAGTGTATTGAAAACACATCAGCCCAATCAAGAAAGAAGCAGGGAGTCAATGTTATTATGTACATCATGTCTGGCAGTTCGGCCGGGCCTGTGTGAACATGAGCCGGGTGCTCTGGGTATGCCTCCATGCTATTGATCTGTAGCGGCATGGCCATTTTCTGACTGGCGACAGTCTCTCTCTCTCCAGGACTGACTTTAATGAGCGCCTCATCCTCATTTTATATAGGCCTCATCATTTGCCCTCATCCTGGCTGGGCCTGCATAGCTAAATTGTAGCAGGAATGTTAAGTCAGTTTAATGAGACTCCTCCACCTCTCATATCTTGCCAACCTCCCTATCTAATGAAACACCTCATTCCCCCTCTTCTCAATATCTGATCACCCTGGTCAGCCTTCAACAAGGATTTTATTAAGTCCATTCAGCAAGATGCCACGGACTACTGATTTCTTAGTAATTTTCTATTCACTGCCCAACTCCACCTGCTCTAGGCTAAATTCCCCACCTTTTAACCTTACTCAGAATTGAGCTCCATCTCTCTCCTCTATTTCAGTCATCTTGATGCCAATCACGACAGTCCTGAATAAAGTTTTAACCAGTGTTAGATATATTAATACTGGTTACAGTCAAAGTAATACACATCTTTACAACATTATATAATTTATTTGATTTTATAATTTATTTACAAGTTGTTTCTCCCCTTCCCAATGCAATAAGAATTCAGTATTTTTCAAAACATGCTTATAATTGTGGGACAAAGTACCTGCTTTTCTCTGTTGAGCAAGGTGGCAATTTATGTATAGGCAGAGAGGTAAATGTTTCCAAATGTAGCTACATTTGAGAAAAAAAAGTTTATAAGCAAAGGAGTATTTATTTTGGAAAACAATATTCAACTATAACAAATTTTATTCCTTCTTATGAAATTATAAGGGCATGCCCGACTGGCTCAGGTGTTAAGACTACTTGGGTTGAAGGCTTGGAGCCAGGGCGAGCAACTGAAAAAAAAAGAACTAATAACACACTGCTTCCTCTTCCTCTCTCTTCCTGTCTGCTGCTGCTACATGCTTGCCTTCTTTCCTCTTTACAAAAATTATGAAAGCATACAGTATTTTCCCTCCAAAAATAAAAAGGCAAACAGACAAAACTTGATACATCACTCCATGGATCTTGTTTTTACAGCTGTGTTCATTACTAGAAGGTAAATAATTTATTCAACCATAACAATTAAAAAAATGAACTATGGAATAATATTTTATGAAATTTCTGGGTATTTTATTCATTTACTCCGAGATAATTAGGAAAATAAGGATTATCTCTTAGGATTACCATGGCATTCTTCAAATATCTCAAACTGAGACCTCAAACTCATAAAGTAAAATATCAAATGAACTAAAATCAAGGTTCATGTTTCACTAAATTTCATAGGAACAAGTGTGTGTTCTAACAATATTACTGGTATAAAAATACAGGTCTCAAAATCTTTTTGCCTGTTGAACCTTTGAAGAGCCTCAAAAAATAGAGACAGTAGTGAGCTCTGGTGTATGAGCGATTGGGTCAATCACCTCCAAAGGCGCACAGGCCACACAGGTCACATACCTCTGGGTTTGAGTCCAGGGTCAGGGGGGAAACAACCAGTATGAACAACTAAATAAAAATAAAATGTTTCTTCCTCCTCTCTCTTCCTGCCTGACTACATACAAAACTTCTTTCCTGCCTGTACCCCTTCTTTAAAAAAAGAAACTAACTCATGATAATATTAGATGTGAAAAATTCAGTATTCTAAAAAGCATATATAATTGTAGAAAACCATTTTATGTCAAATAATAATCCTATTATATACAGCAGACATTTAAATATTACTTATACGTTTCTTAGGACAAATTGCAAAAGTGTATGATACAAATTCCAAAGTGTGAAAAGCAATTGAGAAGTCTCTTTAATTCTGCTATTCACTACCCCTTTCCCAATTCCTATGTCCAGAATGCTCAAACTCACTAGCTTATTGTGAATAATTTCAGAGATACACGCACGCACACACACACACACACACACACACACACAAATTTATGTGTGTATATATGGGCAAACAGATATGTACATATATAGGTATGTAAAGATTTACCTAGCTATTCGACCTATGAAAAAATTATATAATCAGTCCATTATTTGGTTTACAAAATAGGTGAAATAATCTAAAATTAGTTAATAAATCATTCTTACATAAATGGCATTATGTTCTAGTCACCATGTCATAACTTGTCTTGTTTTTATTTTTCAAGATCTTAGAGGTCATTACTTATCAGTTACATAGTGCTGTCTGAAAATTAGAGAGAAAGCCCAAAATGGGATAGGGCAGTAAAATGAGCTATTTATGTAAATGCCTTCCTTAGAACAAAATGATTAAGGACCCCAGTAGAGTACCATGTAGTTCTGATGAAAACATACTTGAGCCATTACATTCAATTACACAGTAAGTAGGGCAATAAAATGTGCATTCCCATTTGCATTATGCCATGTCAGGGACTGTGACAGAATAAACAAGATATATCAGAACATGTGATCCACCAAAAAGCATTCTAATTTGAAGGAATTAAGTGAAATGTTCAAAGGAGGGTACTTTGTGAACTAGAACTTCAAATGAAACTGCTTCATGAGCTCGAGTAGAATACAATTTTCTCCAAAACTAATGACATATACAGTCATGTGTAACACTTGCTAGCTCTGTGTCATCTGAGCGCATCTGATATGACCTTAACTGTAAGTGCTTTTGACCTTGTCTTCTTGTCAACTTTGCTTGATCATTCTCCACTTAATAAAAGAGAACATGCCATGTATTAGTTTTTTAATCCCTAGATTACACATATTTCATCTAGTCCTAGAGTTTTCAATAACAATTAATCAGCTGATGCAAATGCACTTCACATTTTGAGCTCTAGATGTATTTATTCAACAGATCTTCACTTGTATATTGAAAACCTGTTTCAAACTTACCTAATGTCAATGCTCCTATATCAGTTAGTATGATCATTTCATAGCATAAATGAGGTTTTATCACTCAGTCTCCAAGGGCCCTTCTTGCTAAATTAGAATAAAATCCAAACTCCTCTCCCTGGCTGACTAGCCACCTTAGTATCAGGTCCCGCCTGCCTTTCTGAGTTAATCTCACTGCAGGCTCCTTTACATCACCTGTGTGCCAGTCCTTCCTTCTCTGTCACGACCATAGATGTCTCTTCCATGCCAGCAACTCTTAGCCTGGATATACATTACAGGCTGCCCCCACCTCACAGTGCAGATGGTACAACCAAGTCTTCCCTTAACCACTTTCACCAAAATAACACACCCCCAGCCCTGTGAACACTGCCTCACTTTATCTCATAAGCAATTAATTCTTCCGCATAGCTATCACATGTGATATATTTAGTGGTAAGTTGATTTTGTCTTACCTCACTAAAAAGAAAGTGCTTGAGGGCAGGAAGGTTCCAGTGTTGTCGATCACTCCATAACCAGCTCTAGGAGATGTGCTGGGTTCATAGAGGGGGGTCAAATAGTTTGTGGATAAATGAATGACAGACATAATCACACTCTCTTAAATTAGGTCTGCTACTTTTAAGGAAACTTGTTTTACTCATTTCAGAATATCACGTAAGTATGTTTAATTGCACATACCCTTACTCAAGGTCTAATTATCCTGATAGTATAGATTTATTGAGGATATACTGTGCTATACATTTTATATACCTTTTACGTCCCAAGGATTATGTATATTACATACGAACACAAGGAATCCTAGGACACAATCGTTCATGTAAATTGATGTTAAAGTCAATGATTGCTGAGAACCTCTGGTGCTTAAATCTTGTGATACTCATCCATAAAATTATTACGAATATAATGGTAGATTCAAGATAGTCACAAGGTGTACACTGGTCCACCAGCAGTTAGATCAATCACCTCTGAAGGACACAAGCCACATACCCCTGGGTTCAAGTCCTAGGTCTGGTGGTAAGGCAACTAGTATGAACAACTAAAATGGAAATAAAATAGACCACATCTTCCTCCTCTCCGGTACTGCCTGTGTTCCTACTTGGCATTCATTCCTACCTGTGCCGATCCTTCAAAAAAATATAGGCCGTCACAGATTCTCTATTTCCCCAGCAAGAGGCGGCAAACTTAGCGAAGGTCCTACAACAGCTCAGCTGACTGGACGGGACATTAATGTTGGCCAAGTTGCAGGTGTATGGCTTCAGAACAGCTGACAGTCTCCACTTCTGTGATTCGTGGTTAAGCTGAGGTTCCACGTAACATACGTAGCTACTCTGTTGGGGTACCACTGGAAACACCAGATGGTGAGAGGAGAAACTGATTCTAACTGGAGAGGGAAGTTCTATCATCATAGTCTGACTGCAGACCTCAGAAGCTTCCAGTCCTGCTGCCATCAGGTTATAATCACATGAGAGCCCTGTGAGACCAGCAGGAAAACTGCCCAGCTGAGCCCAGTCAAGTCACAGAACTATGATCCATGGTTAAAGCCACTAAGCTACTAATTTTTATTTTAAGCTACTTACTAAATTCTTCAGTGTTGTTTATTATACAGGATTATTTGTTATACAGCAATAGACAGCTGAGACAGACGTATTTCAGCCTGACAGTAAAATAATTCAATGACTATTCCTATAAATTACATATTTAAGTCAAGCATAATAAAGTACAAGTACAAACATACACGTATTAAAATCAGCTCTGTTATAGTCTGCCAAAGGCGATGCTAAAAATATAAATCACCGGTGTGCCCTTATGGAGTAGTGGTTTGGTCATCTGCCTCCAGACGAAGCAGGCCACATGCATCCCAAGGCCTCAGGGATGAGTCCCAGATGTACAACTGAATAAAAATAAAGAACTGCCTCCTCCTTTCTCCTTCTGCCTGCCTTCTCACCTTCACCATCATTCCTATCTACACCTTTCCTTTAAAAAACAAAAAATCACTAAACTATTCAAAATCTTGCAAAACGTATAAGGATTAAGAGAAATTATTTCGGTATGAATAAATCACTCAATCTGTCAGTGATACATAAGAAATCTAAGTTGCATACCTACTAATAAAGCAGCATAGTTTTTCGCATGTTAAGCACCTGACAGATACATAAATATTGCAAAAAAAACAAGTCATCTTACCTCGAAAAGAGCTGAAGTTAGTTTGTGGAGTGTGAATCAGAAGAGTTTCCGCTGTAAATTACTGTGAATTGGTCCTCAGCACAGTTTGACAGCAAGGAAAATTTCACCCGTGTCACAACCTACATAAACCATTATCTATTTCAATTCCAGATGATAATAAATTTCACTTGCATAATATGTGGTCAAGAAAAACATTGAAATACTATGCCTGTTGCTTTCCCATGCCCAAAATTTTAAAAATTTCATATTTTAAATCAACAAAATAAACAACAAACCATTATCTGTTTCAATTCCAGATGATAATAAATTTCACTTGCATAATATGAGGTCAAGAAAAACATTGAAATACTATGCCTGTTGCTTTCCCATCCCCCAAATTTAAAAAATTTCATATTTTAAATCAACGAAATAAACAACAAATCACTTTACAAAAATTCAAGAGTTCTTCTATGACATTTTATTGTTGAAGATTCCTTAAGCGACACGAAAGAAAAATTTTAAACAATGAGGTCAACTACCAAATTTCATGGACGTAGCACTGCATTTAGCATTATATGGATATAAGTGAGCATCACTGTCATAAATCAATCAGAATCAAGATTTTACATACTCGAGGAGACAGCCTTCTATTTTTCCCATTAGTTACATTAAAAAATCACTAGCCTATGACAGAGAAAGTAAAGACAGATAAGGGGAGGGGGGATGGATGACAGAGATTAGCTATTAGAGGAAGCCTCTTTGGGTATGTGCTGACTCTTTTAAATGAGTCTCTTGTTTTTGAAGTCCAGGAAAGAAAAAATATGTATTTCATGTAAGTTATTAAATAAATTAAAATAAATCAATAAATGAATAAAGGGCAAAGAAGTAACACACAAGTGCTTGAGATTGGTGTCTCTTGCCACTCAAATTTTATGATGTTTATTTTAATGTAGGAATTTCCAATTTTCTGTTTTTCCCTTGTAATTCATATTGCAGTTACTTATACAAAGAAGTAAAACTTCAATTCGAGCTACATTTGAGCATCTATTGTGTTTCTCAGGAAGAAATAGAAAAAGATAACAAAATATATGGTATCGAATAGGAATTCCTATTATCTGATAAACAGTCCTAGCCCTCAAGCGAAAGAAGAGAGCGTCACAAATCAACCAATTAAAGAGACAATCACAAATTTTTGAGAAAGATCTTAAGAAATTAACACGGGACCAGTCTCTCGTAATGTTGGAATATTTCGAATGTAGAAGACTTCAGAATAACTGATATTCTGACCTCATCCTCAAGGATGTCTCTGTGGAACGAACAGTAACAGCAAAAGAAACCAAAGGAAATCTAAACAATTGAGACTACTGAAAGTTTCCTGCACAACATAAGAAGCCACCATTATAATACAATGACACCTATGATATTGAGGAAGATAATAAAAAAACATAAATCAGATAAGAGCTTAATATCCCAAATACACAAATAGCTCAAATACCTGAACAATAAAAAGTGACCCACCAAAAATGAACAAAATAACTTCATAGATACATATATAAAGAAGACACACAGATGGCCTACAGATAACTAAAAAAAATTGCTCTACATCACTCATCATCAGAGAAATGCAATTTAAAAGTACAATGCTAACAGCAATCACGAGACTATTAGAAAAAAAGTCTAGAAATAGCAGATGTTGGAAGAGGTGTGCAGAAAAAAGAAAACTCCTACACTGCTGGTGGGACTATAAACTGGTGCAATGTTTTTGTATAACTGTAAGGCGATAACTCGAGCAAATAAAGACGGATCTAACATTTGATCAAGCAATCCCAATCATGGGCATATACTATAAGGATACAGAATTTCTAATCAGAAAAACAGTCTGTACCCCAATGTTCACAGCAGCACAGTTCACAATAACCAAGAAACCAAGACATGAAAACACCTAAATGTCCATCAACAGATGGCAGAATAAAGAAGTTCTGGTATACACGTACTCAATGGAATTCTACACCATTGTAAAAAGATTAAATTGTGCCCTTTGCAACAACCTGGACAGAACCGGAAGGGACCATGTTAAGTGATGTAAATCAGAAATAAAAAGAGACATATGGGATGGTTTTATTAATATATGGAATATAATAAAATGAACATGCAAGTTCCAGTCCAAATAACATGACACAGGACTATGATTGGGGGGTGGGATAAGGGGAGAAAGGGCGGTGGCAAAGTTCACTAAAACTCTTTGGTGGGTGTGGTGTGACGCATAGACTGAGTTTCAGTTCACTATCCTAAAATGAATACAGTAAGCTAGAAATAAAAATTGCTCTTAAGAAACAAGTGAAATTATTTGATTTGTTGTACTTGATTTAACTGAATTGTAATTTCAACTAAGAGAACAAAATTAGTAACTAGGTCAACTCTGAATTCCACTAAATCTAAAAAAGTAATTGCCTCTCTTTGAAAAGTTAATGCATTTACAAGTGAGTTATTAGTATTGAATAGAACAAATACACAGGCACACCTACCTGAAGTTAAATTTCAAATAGTAATAAAATCAGTTGAGAAAAATTTAAAACATGTAGAACGGAGCGGAGAAGGGCAGTTTCCACTAGGTTATGCTTAGGCATTTGGGGAACAGCCTTCGCAAGTAGCAGCAGCGGTACTGGGAGTGGCCCCAGAGCCCCAGTTATGAAAACGCGAACTAACATTAGCCACAAAGGATCTAAGAACCAGATAATAATGAGAGCCGGAGTGAACAAGCAAACCCAGCACAAAGGGACAGGCTTTGGGACCGCTCCTGGGGGACTGATGCTAACTAAGCAGGTAACCAGATGTACCTGCACCACCCAAATTCTGTTGTGCCTTTAATTTTCAAAAAGTTGAGCAGATGAAGATGTTCATCATATTTTCAACCTGAATTCAATTTGATCTCTTCCTGGTATCTCTTCATGGTCTTAAAACTTACTTAGGGGTACTCTGGTGGAGCAGTGGCTGGCCAATCGCCTCAAAAATAGGCAGCCACGCACTCCAGGATTCCAGTCTAGGCCAAAGGGGAAGCGCCCAGTGTGAACAAATAAACACAAACAAAATAAAGACACTTCTTCCTGCTCTCTCCTCCTGCCTAGGTACCCACTCCCCTTCATTTCTGCCTTCACCCTTCCTATTAAAAAAGTGGGAAAAGTTGGTTAAATAGTGAGTATCAGAACGCCTCCCAGTGACAGGAACCCATCTGGCCCACGGGTGTCCTCAATCAGCATTCCAAGTCACAGGTCTGGATCTGGGGAGGATAGGTCTGAAGGTGCGGATATTACCTTGAGTTGTGCTGTCTATCCAACCACTAGGCCTCCTTCCTGGGTCTTTCCTGGCAGCTCCTTCAGGCATCCCTGCCATCAGGTGGCCCTTTGGTGACAGGGTGCTGGGAATAGGCAGAGAGATGCGTGCAGCGTTTCCCCTGTGCTCCCTGGTCCCTGGGGCAGCAGGGCTTGAGCTGGTTGGTGGGCGGGCAACCCAGCAACCTGCAGGAAGTTGGGGTTTGGTGATGTAGGCTGCGGGGATTCATCCAGCAGTGGTGCGAAGAAAGGGGTGCAACCAGTTGTGCGCAGCAGGGTTTGGGTTTGAGCAGGCGCAGGCGGTAGGGTATAGGGCAGTGGTGCCTGGGGAGGTGGCGCGTTGTACGCGGAAGGTGGGGTGGGGCATGCCCGGTGGCAGTGCGCGGGCAGCTTACGGCTGGGCGGTGCCTGCAGCGAGGCGTGAGCGGACAGCAGAACTCCGGGCGCCTGAGAGGCGGGTTGCTTGCGGTCGTGGAGACAGGTGCTTTGGGTGCGCAGGGGACTCCTACACTAGCTCTGTGCACCTTGGTCACTGGACCGGATGCCCGTTGGCGGGCGTGGTTTGGCGACGTGCTGGGTGTGCGCCTGTGATGGGCATGCGTGGGTGGGACATTAGCAGATGGCTGGCTGTGCTTGGATACCGGGACGTGGGTGGGCTGTAAGGATTATGGGAGCGGTGGGTGAACAGGTGCTATTGCGTGGGTTGAGTGCAAAGACGAATCCTGTGCTGGCCCTGGCACCATGGTCCCTGGACTTCCTAGCTGTGCTTTCCCCAATGTCCTAGCCTGCTGTGGATAAGGATGGGGATGGAACAGGGGCGAGAACAGAAACCTGGACTGGAGGTGCCTCCATCCTCCTGCCAAACTCTTGGAGTCACCTGTGGTCATCATGCCCCACCACACTTATCCCACCAAGGCCTCCCAGTCCTGATGGTACTCTAGGAGCTAAGTGGCAGCAAGCAGTCCAGAAAGAACTGGGTCGGCCCCAAAGGAGGCTGGCGTGAACTGGATTGAGGCTACTGAGAGCCTGCCCTCCCCTCCCCTATGACTGAGCAGGAAGAGGCACAGCCATTCCTATGCTGCATATATTGATTAGCTACTTTGCCTCTGTTTAATTTATCACCGCTTTCCTTATGGCAATTTTTCTTTATTTTCTTCAGTAACCTCATGTACATGATCTGGACATACCATGAGCTCTTCCTGGAATTGATTTTTAGTTGAGATCTTCATATTCTTCTCAGGGGCCCCTTCACACAGTTGGCTGACAACTGATGGTTTCATCACAGGAGTATGTTGACAGCTTATGTAAGGTAAGCTAGGCCTTTCCCTCTTTTCTCCAGTTTCCTGAGTGACCCTGTGTTTCAGGTTCTAGGAGACAAATGTAAGACCTGTTGTTGAAAGAAATTCTTGATTCTCAGATGTGAGGTGAGTTTTTTTGTCCAAAATTTGTATTTTCTTGGAGGTCTTTTAAAAAAAGACATAATTTTCACTCTAAGACATTCAGAACAGATAAAATGTACATGTAGTAATCACAACCTACAGTAATTAAAAAAACATATTTTCCGGTTTCCTGACTAGCAATCCCTTTTGTACAAATCTTTTGTCTCTGAATGATAAATCAACCCCCCGTGCCAGTCCATTTCTTCCAGGCTATACTAACTCCTGCCCTGACTCCAGTGCACATGATCCTGGTCTGCTCAGTCGAAGTACCCTGTTACTTGAGATCAGGAATTATTCCAGAGGTAGGCGTGCTCCACAAGTCATCACAATCAAGGACAAAATGACATAGTTCTGGAACTTGATGATGCCTACCAGTTAGAGTCGCATAGCTCTAAAGATGTTTGAATGCTCAGCTTCCGCAGGTCTAAGGGAAACTTAGGACCCCAGTTGTTGAAAAAAGACCTGAGACCCTGAAACATGGATGCGGTTATGTTAATGAATACTCCTAACGCTATTACCTTTGTAAACCACTTTGGCCCTCTGAATTGCAGAGATGGCCCTTCTTTCCAAATATGCAAGAGCATTTCTTCTCTTCTAGAAAATATTAGCGCTTTCTCCATGAGTGAACATATACGCCCCTCAGAATTTTTCAGAATTTTTACCCACTTACTTTTGTGACTATAAGGCCCTTGTCTAGGGGGTAAATCCCACTGTAGCCTGCCTGGGAACATGCTGGGACTTGACATGAGAGGAAAGAAAATTGGAGCATTGCAGGTAGGAGCAGGATAAACACACCTGGAATGAAATTTGCAAGGGTGTAAGGTGGCCAAAACATTTAAGACTGTATAAGCATGAATTCATTTTTTAGGAGGGATTTCTTGGTACATGAGTGATAATACCCTGGAAAGGATCCTCAGGGAAGAGGCGCCTTCACTGCTAACTTGGCTGAGAAGATGATAGTTAAGGTTAAGTCAATGCGAATGCTTAAACCGAAGCCTGACTGTCAGCAGAGAGGGATAACCAGGCTGAAGCAGTGAGGCTGGTGAATTAATACACTGAGTCCATAATCCTCACACCCTGGGTCAGAGGAAGCACTAGTCCTTGAAGGCATCAGGAATGTTCTCATGACCAAGAAGTTCATTAGAGATGCTTCTCTATAGACATGATTTAATAGCAAGAGAGGTCTTCAGCGAGCTCTTCTTATTTATTCCCTGCGGATGATGCCTGGTCATGAGGTTATGGAGTGACAGTTATCAGTAGCTGGAAGGAAGCTGCAGTTATCCAAAGTTCAAATGGGCAGTTTAGAGGTTTTGACACAAGGAGAGTTGAGCTGGTGAATAAAACATGGTGTTTTTAAGAAGAGAAAATACCAACAGCTAATGTGAGTGTTTCGTAACCAGGAAAAGGCAATAAAGGAAAAGCAAGAGACTGAAGGAGTTTGCCTAAATAAAAAGGCATGGTTCTAACATGCATTCAACTTCCCTAGAAGCAGTCACTCAGAAATACTGTTAGTGTTTTTGTTTTTTTTTGTTTGTTTGTTTTTTGTTTTGTATGTGTGTGACAGATGGACCCAGGTATCTGGATTCCCCACAGACTTGAAGGCATGAGCTTGGCGATGCAGACATATCTGAGGGAACCAGTGTTGTGTCTGGATCCATGAGATACAGACTCCCATTTATTGAACAGCACCCTCTAACTCAACTAATCTGTTGAATAACCTCTTTTATGAGAATATCACCATCACTCAGCTCACTATTGCATTACAACCACTCAGACTCTGGTGGAGTGACGCTACTAGATAAGAAACTGGATAGGTAATAGTGGCCACCTCACTTGAAAATCATCCACGACTACCACAATTTCACAAATGCGAAGAATTCTCTCTTCTGTCAAAGCTTTGAAAAATGCATTCATTCTGGTTTTGGAATTTCACCTCACGGAATGCACAAAAAAATTCTTGAAAATAACTAATCAAACCTTAGTAACATTCAGATGGGAGTCTGAACACAGGAAGCCGATTAATGATTTCCTGGACTGTGAACCATGCATTCATGTCATAAATAATTCAGTCATAAATAACATGGCAGGCCAATGCTGGTAACTTTGGTGAATCTTAACATAAATCAAACTTTTCCGAATGTATCAAAAATTAAAAATAGTTAAATGATGTACTCAAAATACGAAACTATTGCTGGATATACTAGTAAAATCCATTATATTGACTTGGGTTTATAGGAGCTGAAACTGGATCATTCAGATTACATGCAAGTTAGACTGAAGCTTTATTAGAGAACGATGACCATATTTTAATAAATAATTTGCTTATTCAACAAGGTAATCAAATATCCTTCTTTAAGTGCTGACTGGATTTTACCAAGTATAACAGGATAAAAGATGCCCTTCAGTAGTGTGATTATGATACTAAGCAATATTTTGAGGGTGTTAAAATGCATTACTGAATTAAAAACTAAAATAACAAGTTTTAAAGCAGTTGGATATTTTTACAATCCCAAGAAAATCAAATTTTTGATGACCGTTTTACTTTCTGACTAGAGTTCTTTTTTACCATGTTTAACATTTTGTTGTGTAATAAATTTCATTAAAAGAATGATAAACACATACTAAACAACAATGCAGATAGAGTCATCTTAAAATATACTCATTCTCAAGTTTTCAAGATTTCTAAAACAGTATTCATTGTTATTTAATCTGGGAACTGCTCACATTCACAGTTTCATCTCGTATGTAATCGTGAAGGAATATTACTGATGAGCACTGTTATAAGCAATTCATAGAACTACTACACATAGGGCAGAAATCAAGTGTCAAAATCTTCTGTTACCTCATTTGCTTCTAATACTAGTCTAAGCCAGGTTGGTATTCTGAGGCTCTAACCTTTGGTTTCTCTTCTCACAATTTCTCCTGTTCTAGTAAAAACCATACGCACTGTAGACTAAATACCACGGACATATTTTGAGATAAATGATGTAACATGATAAGATACAAGTTACTAAATACAGCCTCTTGATCAATAGACAAGACAACTACATCATACTTGAAACCAACTCTTCTTGGTTCCTGATGTAGTGCCCAAGTTCGAGCCAAAGGACTGAGAAAATGTGTGCTGTGAGCTTTTCCAGATGATCTGTTACTCTAAATTTCTGATAAATGAGGAGACACTGAACCTGAGAGGCATTTCACCTCTAAAGCAGCATTACTGCCCATTTGCTATGCTCATTCATCTGTCCAGTCCTAGTGGATGAGTACGTTTGGTTGCTTGCCAAGGTGCCTTCTTTAATGTTCTCATATAATAGCAAGAACAAACGTCAACATAGTAGTAAATTTAATGCTAAAAGTGAGGACAGAGAGAAAATGACAAAGCACATCTAGTAAAACAAACAAGTGAGGAATATAGACATTGAGTATATATATGAATCACTTGTATCTTATTGCATTGTTTCTGTGTTTGAAATCATTCCAAATAAAATATTAGTAAATATAAAAGAAAAACTAAAACACCTTTTAGGTAGCCTATGTTTGAATACGTTTGCTACCAACAGATCTTCACTTGGGAAAAATGACCACAAGCATCTGATGCTATTTCCATAAGATAGAAAATAATCACAGAAGTAAAGTTGGAATTATAAGATTCTTTGAACAAAGAATTTGGTAACCATGTGGACAATATAGATCCACATAACCTATATGAAGCAAAAAGAATACTTAATTTGTGGAGAAAGGAATGCTGGAATTAAAATATGGGACAACAATAAGTAGGATGAGATCTATGGTAATCGATTTAAAATTTTCTAAGTTCCATGTGTCACAGCACAGGCAATAGACATACTGACTAATACAACTTTAAGGTAAATATATCTGCCAAAAGTTTATGTTATCTACTAAAGTCATAGTGTAACATAATTTAAAAAACACAGTTTAATGTCAAAGATACAGAAAAAGTGAAATAATGGAGAGATATGTAAAAGAAGAAGTAAGATGGTAATTTATACAAATATAATTAATCCTAATAAATATAAATGAATGAACTTTACAGTTAAAGGTTAAACCAGGCTAAAAAATACAAAACTCCTCTATTTACAAGAGTTACAAGCACACCAATATGAGTACAAAAAGAATCCCTCAATAATAAACCAGTACCGTCCTAAGGTAACCTATGCATCAAATAGATATTCAACTGAATTTAAAAATGAAAATACATTTGTGAGTTGTCCCAAAGCTGGTAGCCTCAAATGCCTAGCAGTTACTGTCTCTATTTTGCACAGCTAGAGGAACAGTTGGCCTCTTACCTACATGATGATTGTTAGGAAACTGACATTCATCGAAATGAGCAAGAACTTACTGCCAGAGAAAATAAACAAGAATGTGAAACAAATCATTGTAGTTGGTTAAGAATCAAAAATATGATGAGAGAGATGAGTTCTTCCCTTAATTCCTCATGTACATTTTTACAACACATTTCATGCTGGTCAGTAGTTGCTCTCATAGAATTCAGGTGGTTTTATTCTAAAACCTCATTTAACTTTTGGCATTTTAAATTAGCCTCACAATAAAGTATCTCACATTGCCACTCTGTGCATGATTTAATCCATTAGAAGGGATTATTATTAGTGTATTTAACATTCATTTTCTTACTTATCCTGGTAAATTATTTATAGTGATAAAAAGTGAGCATGCATTTAAAATCACTACCTCTGGGACATATTCTAGTGCCTAACTAAGGCTGCTCTGGTGAAATTTAAATTCTAATAGGCACATGTAGGTCCCATCAATATTTTGACATTTTTATTTAATTGTCTTAAACTATATTTCAATGTGGTTCACATTGAAAGAATAGTTTTCATAACCTGGTTTATAACTTTTCCAGAAAAAGTGAGATATTATCAATACTAATTTATATATTTGTGTTCAAGAATGCCTTGCTCTGTAAGTTAGTATAGAGCTAGAACTCTTTCCCTAGTTTCCTTACTGAAAGTGTCCTTCAGCCTCTTTAATAAATGGTGCTGGGCGAACTGGACAGTCACATGTAAAAGGTTGAAACTAGACTACTAGTAACACCATACACAAAAA